>JAPDSC010033850.1:16017-57907 GCA_026290005.1 Latrodectus geometricus
GTGTGTGTGTGTGTGTGTGTGTGTGTGTGTGTGTGTGTGTGTGTGTGGATGGTTGGGAGGAATAAAAGACTAAATTCAAATATTTAACTCGAATAGAAAATCAAATCTGTCCTGTTGCAAGAAATGTCGCCTAATTTAGCGAAATTGCTCAAAATATAAAATCATCATATACTCCACTTTTTTTCTGACGTCAAGATGATATTATTGACTTTGTTCTAGCGCAAGAATTACAATTTAATCCACGATTTCCCTCGAGTGTGTGACTTTTTTAAGATTTGAGAATTTGCAGATGCTGTAATTTAAACTTCCTCTACAGCTGCCAGTTCTCATGTTCAGCGTCCGCATCCCAATGCAACGTCCAGAGAACTAGTTTCTTCAAACTTATGCATCTTACCTTTAACTACGTTTATTGACATAATCTTCTGAAGTTTTTCATTTGCCAATAAACACTGAGTGCTAACAGAGCATTGAGTTAACTCTTATAAAAGATTTCTACGATAAGAGTGGATATTGTTTTCTTATCTTGTTCAACATCTTCTAGTTCCTGTTCTATTCACTACACGTAAATGATTTCTTCGAACTTTGTGTTTCGCTTCTATAAATTCAACAAAGTACTCATTTACATAAATTTTCAAGCTGTACAATTCCATCTATTCAAACGATTTAAAACATTTTTGATGGATAGCATGACATATATCATATATATTTTCAACTTCATTGGGAGTAGTTTGGTAGATCTACTAGTAGAAACACTATATTCCCTTTAACTAATTGTGAAAACAGTGAATTGATTGTTCAACAACAGCAAGGAACAAATTCTATATTTCATATTTGGATGAGAGTAATCCTATCACCAGGCTATGGAGAACTCACATTTTATTCATTTCCTGTATATACTATTACAAAAAAATATAAACTTGGAAAAAATTACCGAAAATTATAATTTTAGAAATCACAGTAGCAATAAAAATTTTAAATGCTAAATAATGAATTACCCAACAACAAAAGAAAATCAAAATCATTTCAAAAAATGAGAAATTATTTTTATTGAATTATCTTTTATAGCATAATGCAGACTATTTTTATTTAATTTCTTAAGAAAATTATGGGGAGAACTATGCTTAGATTAACGATTGGCTTCCTATGGATATGTAAAAATACACGTACTGTTTGTTTAGTTAAAGCATAGAACACTAAGTAAAATATCATGTTCATAAAATTTTTACTTATAATCATGGTTTTTGTAAATTGATACCCGTATGCTTAAATACCTAAATTTACAAGTAGCTAATTTGATAACGTAGCGAAATTCAGTGATTATTATGAAATCAAAAATAAGTTTATATAATAAGAGATGCATCACACACACATTATAATTATATTTTGGTTAGTAAATAAAGTATTTACATGTGGGTTTTATGAAAAATGCTTTATATCGTTAATTATTTCTAAAAATATTATCACAGATACATAACTTCATTAACATAAAAAAATCATAGAAATATTAGTTGTTACTAACTTGTAATTCAATTAGTCTTTACATTTTATAATTATCTTATAAATTGCGATAACTTTTAATAAGTTATACTAGTATGAATTTACAAACTATATATATATATATGTGTGTGTGTGTGTGTGTGTGTGTGTGTGTGTGTGTGTGTGTGTGTGTGTGTTTGTGTGTGTGTGTGTGTGTGTGTGTGTGTGTGTGTGTGTGTGTGTGTGTGTGTGTGTGTTAATACAAATTATATACATTGCAAGTAAATATGGTTTAAAAAGATTTTAAAAATTGTTTCCTGAATTTATTTTCTTTAAAACCCTAATTTTTAAGCCCATAAAATATCTCTGATTTTGAAGAACTATTTTAAGAATCCTTCAAAAAGTTATTTGAAAGTTTCCGTACTAATTCTAAAAATAGCAATGGGTAATTTAAACGATAATTTTCCGACAGAAAAATATTTGCTTTTAATTTTAAAAAGCATTTTTCAGACATGAAATACCATTTCTTTAAATTGCTGATTGAGAAGCAGAAACTTTCTTTCTTACTAAATCCTTTTATAATCTTGGAAAGTAAATAAATATTTAAGCACTTACGAAATTAAATCTTTTGTCATCCCTTTTTGAATGTGAATAATCTAACTTAGTTGAAAAATACTATTAATGCTTATCTCTTTTGCTTTTTCAAATTTCTGAAAGTCAATTCTTTACGATTCGAAGTCCGTAAAAAGTAAATGTTTGAAATGTTTATATGCGTATATTTGCTTACATATGATTCATTTGTCTATAATGCAAAGATGCATTTTGAATAAATCTGGAAGAATTATAACAAGGGAAACATAAAAAAGTATCCTTTCCTCTTTTTATGCATTTAGATTTCGTTTATTCTTTATTTAAAAGTTCCCATTGTTTGCTTAACTTTGATCATTCATTGTATAAGAAATACGTATATTTTTTAAATATTTCATAAAGAAATTATACTCATAAGTAATTTTTGTTTAACTTAATAACTAAATGGAAGTAAAAATATCAAACTTTATTCAGAATAATTGCTCTTTTATGTTGAGAACAATATTATTGCTTAGAAAATGCAGTATTGATTTTACTTGCTTTGCTTTAATTTCGAAACTGTTGAATTATTGTGAAATTTACTTACTAAAGAATAAAACTTTCAAAAGAAATATTTCATATTTATTATTAAATTTGTATTTTTCTTCAATATCACTTCTAAAATTAGAGTAATTTTTTATTACTTTAATAATTATATGAGTAAATTAGTAAACAATATTAAATTGTTTCCTTAGAGCTAAAAGTTATTGAAATTAATTTTGAAATATTAAACGAATAAAAATTTCAAAACTTATTTAAAAGTTTTTCATTCAATTTGAATTTCAGTTGCAAAATTTGTATATAAAGTGGAGTTCTGAAGTACACTTGGGCTACTTTACGTCCCAAAAATTGGTGGTATAGAAAATGATTGTTTTTGATATTTCTGAAAATGACCATTTTCATTATCCTTGAACGAATTATTTAAACCATTGATGATTAAATGGGTTCTTAACTTATGTCCTTAAAAATTTCTTGCCTCTCTCAACTTCGGAACGGCTGCTGCTATAATCATAAAATCGGTGCCTAGTTATAAAAAAAATAGCATGTGTACTTTAGTGTATATTATATTACGATTATATTTCCATTATTTATTCCAGTTTTAAATACTCTCTGCATATTTTTAATCTAAAATTTATGGACAATTATTAAATTTTATGAATCTGAGATCTTTGAAATTAAATTTGAAATAATAAAGAAAAATGATAACTTTGTATTTACTTTTAATAGCTTTAATATTACATCATTATTATTGTTTACTAAAGCTACTTTCCTGCATTTTGAATTTAAAATTGTCCTTCAATCTAATGAATATTTAACCTTTCAATCTAATATAAAACAACAATTAAAATAAGAAATTCAGCTTGAAAAGAATTTAATATAAAAATGGAATTTCGAAGTTGTGTGTGTTAAATAATAAATAAACTCATAAATTTAGTTTCGCATACACAACTCAGTTTTATTCAAATTAAATTACAAACAAAAACGTAAATTCAGTTATCATTATTGAATTTGCTAATTGGCTATATTTAAACGACATAAATTGATGATTGAAAAAGTATTTACTTTAATAAACAAAAACAACATTTTTTTTAAAGATTATTGTTTCCGAGACTACTGAAAAAGGAAATGATTCGAGAGGGTTTTAAAAATTGTCAAGAAAAAGTTGTTACTTTATACACACCTTACATTAGGTATTCCATTGAAATCCCTTCTAAATCCTGATTTTTAATAACAAATGAACAATATTGTGTTCATTTTAAGGGGTAATGTCAAAGTGAAGAAGTTATATGAGTTCACAACTCAATAGATTAAATTATTAAATACCTTTTATAATTTAATCTATTGATTTATATAATGTATAAACTTATTTAAATATATTCATTTCAGAATTTTCTCATAAGATGCACATTTCAATTAACTCAATAAAATATTTTTACACGCATATATTTAGTACTTTTATAACAAAATAAAGATGACACCCACGGATTTTTCTTGTTCTTTATCAAACAACGCACTTTATCATGTCAATGGTTTCCTTTTTGTTGACGTGAATAAATTTCTTAAAAATAACATCCTTATTTACTATTGTTTTGTTGATTTTCAATACCCTTAGTAGTTATTTCAAAAATCCAAACTGCTGCACTCTTCTCATTCAAAACTGAATAACAGAAAATTTATTGCGTCAAAATCTAAGAAAGTGACTATTTTTATAGAGAACGAACTAAATACTTTTACAGCAACTTACATTATATGTCTGTACATTAATCTTTCGTCCTTTAAATGAAGTTGCACATTAATATAAAAAACAAAGATATGAAAGTAAATTAAATATAATGAAATTCAAAATAAATGAAAAATAGAATACATAGTGAAAATTTGTAAACGATTAAAATGTTGCTAATTTTTGATTGCGAAATTATGCACAGAAATACAAAATTGATGGATTAATTTTTTGTAATATTTTTAATCATCATAATTAATATTAAAATGTAATATTGATTCAGATTAATTTAAAAAAGTGTGCTATACATTTTTTTTTATCATTGTATATAAAAATCAACTTTAATTTTATTTTATGTATCATAGTATGAAGAGTAAGTGTTTAAAGTAACACTGGTTATTTGAGTAGAATAGTAGGAATTAGTTTATATGATATGAAGTAAAAAACAGTATTATTGAGAAAAGTGTAACTTGTTTTGTCTTTAGTATGTAATAGATGCAGAATGCCCACTAAGGACGCTAAAGACATTACTTATATTTTACGACGAATGGCATCTTTTCTGAACTCATCAACAAATCAGTTTTACAGTTTACTTATTATATAAAAATTTGCTTGATGAATCTTGATTCAGTTAACATGTCCGATCCCAGTTAATTAAGATAAAAATCTGATGTCTTTTTATCTTAATACATTACTTGATACAGTACTTACACAATGATTATATAAAATGACATGTGATGACACAGGCATTTCTATAATTGTCAAATCATTGTACATGATAGTATTAACTTTCATAATATTTTTGGGTGTTTTTATAACGTTTTGTCAAATGCTTCAAGTTCAAGCGAAACTTAATGAACCAGAGTCCTAATTACAGCTATGAATTCTAATGAAATCTTGACAAGCTTTTTCTAAAATAGGCTGTATGCAAAAAAAAAAAAAAAAAAAAAAAAAAAAAAAAAAAAATTCGCATTTTAAACAATTTGTTAATATTATTATCTCAAAAATCCATTTGCTTTAAAATGCTACAAAATTATTTCAACATATTTATTTGACTCTACACCAATCTGAATTTTAATATTTAATAAAATTAAATAGCGTTCATACAAAAATACATAAATATTTAACAACCAATGTTTATAAAACTTCTAATTTTATTAGACGTTTTTTTCTAAATTATTTTAATCTTAAGTATCAAATATTTAAAAAAGTAGAATATATGATAATAATGTAGATTTGAGCTGTGTAGAAAGACAAAATTTCTATTTTTTCTTCTGTAAGGTTAAGTCCACACAAGTATCATCTAAATTAGGAAAATTACAAATTTCTTATGAAATAATTTTAAAATTTATTACGAAATAATTTTAATAATAAATTGGAGAAGACGTAATTAAATATTTTTCTTAATTAAGATCATGTAAATTTGAATTAAGAAAAATGAGGTTGGAATTTTCAAAATGTTTGACATATAAAATATTTACAAGCATTTTTAAATTTTGTTAATTGTAAAATATCAATTAGAGAAATATTAATTATATACATTGATTAAATGGAAACCTTCATAAGACACAAATATCTCATTGAGAATCAAGTACATAAAATTCGATAAAAATTATAAATCCGTTTTTAAGAATGATTTCAATTTTAATGAACTTCCTATTTTCAGTAATTTAAATTAGATAATTATAAGGGAGAAAAATTACATTAATTTTGCAAGGAAAGATTTTGATCAACAATAACTACAAAAATTTGCATAAAACTCTCCATCTAAAAGCAGTAAAATCCTCTTGTATCAGATAGGCATAATTTGATATCTACCACACTTTATAATATTGGAATACTTCCCGTTTACTTCTTTTCTCCTGGTAGATTGAGATTACTTCTGAAATGCGTTTTGAATTTTCACAGATATTCCGTACAATCTTAAATTGAGTAAGTTTTTTTGACATATACTTTCTTGATAAATTACATTGTGGCTACAAATTTATCAATTTTAAAACATGTCATGATTTAAAATATAAAAATTTTAAATTATCGGGTTAGTTAATTAAGTACCACAAAAGTTTGATAAAAATAAACCATAATGATAGACAGTAATTTTATTGAAAAGTTTTGGTAAATTAAGAATTATTTTGCATTACATAATAACATTAAAATTTTTAAAGTGTTCTGAATGAGCTGGTACAAATTATTAAATAATATAATAACTATTAAAACAATTTACAAGAACCACAATTAATTCTCAATTAATTCCTCGAACTATAAAATTTTATACGTTTTACTTTCGGAGTTTCTGAGTTATATTTCAATATAAACGAAAAAGTTTATAAAAGAAATTATTATAATAAAAGCTACAATGTGAAAAATAAAAATCATATTTTTAACAGGAATTTATTAAGAAAGCAGACCTATAGATTGAATTTAAGAAGCGGTAGCCTTATAACTGCTTTCTCTGCTTTATTTATATCAAATTATGTATATATACATTTCCTGTAAAGAATTATGGAAAACTAAATTTTATAAAGTGCCGTCGTGGCTGAGATCTAACTACTTGAGTGTTATAATCAGCAACGAAATTTTGATATGTCAGTATTAAAAATGCTGTATCAAGAAACCTTGTAAAATGTTTCGTATTTATAAATAAATCTAAATTTTTATTTTTTTAATATATTACTAATCAATTATTTAATTAAAAATGTTTATTAGTGTTCTCCATTCATATAAATTATTCTCCATTAAAATTTTAAAAGACATGAATACGTGATTATAAATACTAGTTATTTTTCAGATAAGTGACTTCACTGCCATCCATTAAATTTCATTTTGTATAAATTGATTTTAGATAACTGATAACATAAAAATAAAATATTTGGTAATTCTAGAAAATTTTATTATGTATATTAGAATAAGTAAAAGGAAATAAAATATTGAATAAACTAAAGAAAACCTGTATTTCTTTTTTTTAAATAAACTTCTGTTTAAAGTAATGAAATAAAATTTATACTAAAAACTTAATTTTGAAATTATTAAATTTAAATTTTTTGATATTAAGGAAGTAAATGAATAAAAAATGGAAATATAGAAAACTTAGTTAATGATTTATATGCATACTAAGTAATTAATCAGGTAAGAAAGTTCATTTTTTACTATTTATTTTGAAATATATGTTAGAACTTTAATTGCATTACTTGTATAAATTTATTTTAAAAAATTAATTATGCATAAAATATTTTGAAATATTAGTGAACTTTAATATTCCTAAAAGAAGCAGAAACATTTTTATACTGTAATTTTAAAATAAAAGTAGTTTTGCAAAATAATCACAATCATAATGGCTAGTGAATTAGAAACATTTATAGATTTTTATTTAAATGCTTTCTGTGATAAAGTTTGCATATTTCTTAATGATGTAAGTTATAATGCTAATATAAATAAGTTGTATTTGTTATGTTAAAGAATATGTTAATTGAAATAAAATGAGAAAAACGATAATGTTTCATCATTTGAAAAATTTTAACCACTGAGCTATCGGGGTAAATAAATAAGGGTCATGTTGGCATGGTTGATTAAGGCATCGTTCTCATTATACAAAGGTAGTGACTTCGAATCCCAGTTTAATCGAATATCCACCATGTTCACTAAAAGCAGTTGGAGCACTTTAAATATGTCATGGCTGCAATGTCCTCCAAATAAAATGATCCTTTGTGCTTGGCAGATTAAGTATTTGGGAGTTTCCTGCTTTTAAATTACGAAGACTCCCACGTGGCTATTTCTATCTAACTAGTAGAATCTACTCAGGCTAGATACAGGGAAACATAATTCCATATGAAAAAAAGCTTATTTTTTAGCAAGGAAATCGATTTCTAAGGCAATAAATCTCAATGGGCTCTAAATATCAACCCTATTAAAGATTTTCCAAAAATTGCAATTACAACCCTCGTAGTCTTTGTCCAGATGGCGTAACAAGGTTCAAGAATATTTTCCAGGATTGTGATCAGTGTCTTTTCCGACGAATTGTAAGGCAAAATAAGGACTCTACAAATGTCAAAAATTGTCAACTCCACTAAAATTCAACTCGAACTATGCACAGAATATTATAGAAGATAGGAATATATAATCGAGTGCTGATATTTAAACTATTCATTTGTGTACATAAATTTTTACATTTTAGGAATGCTTTTACTAATTTAGGAAAATAAAAAATTCTTTCGTAGTCATGTCATGAAATAAGACACTGAATATTTGTTTATTAGAACCAGGAAATGTAGTTGGTTGAATTAAGCTATATTTTATTTTGCTCTGATGAAAGACGTCGAATTTAGTGAGAACTTTCTAAACCACCAATCCATCTTGCTTTGCAAGGTTCCAATGGAGATATCATGATACAAGACATGCTCTGCTGTTATGGAATTGTTGCTAGAGTGTTCTTCGATGGTAAAAAACTAATATGAAATATCTAGATGTACTAGTAGATCAAGTAAAACCTATAATATTGTGTTTTTACTCAGGGGGTGACAGACACATCATGGACATTAGTACAACTATAAATCAGCCAGTATCGTTTGTATTTATTTTGTAGATAACCTGTTGACCAAATATTAACTTACTAAATTCATAGATTTCTGTGACTTGGGGTTCCTGAAAAAATCAGTTGCCAGAGTAGTCGCAATTGTTGGAGATCACCGCTGAAACATGCCTCGGGATTGATTCAAAGAGACTTTGGATGTGTTCTTAGGGTACAGTAGACCAAGCAGTTTCCACACGTTGGCAAAGTTGATCTTCTGCGGCCGCTGGGGATATAATCTGGGTCATTCTTTGAGCATCCATAGACCATATGTTTTCTATCGGTGAAAGATCCACTGAGCGAGTCCGCCAGGAAAGCAATTCAATCGGGTGATTGACGAAGAACTTTTGGACAATACTTGCCACGTGTGTGAGCACACGTGGCAAGTATTGTCCAAAAGTTCTTCGTCCTATTGAAATATAGCTGTGGGCAAGCCATGGAAGTAAGGAAGGAAAACTGACTCAAACACCTCGGAGATGTATCTCTGGCTGTTTAAAGTACCAGCAGTGCGTACTAGAGGAGTGCGAGACCCACACAACACAAGAACGTTTATTGGACGTTCAATGGATATTATTTGGATGATCCACCGTTGTCCATTAGATATCCACTAGACATCGATAAATGATCCAGTAGACCATCCACTGACCGTCCACTACATGTCTAATAGATGTTCACAGATAACCACTGGTGTATGTTTTTTGGATATGACGTCGTAGCGCATTAATAGTGACGTCATAAATATAACATAACAGAAAGCGCATGAGCTTCCAATCATATATCATTATTTTTTATGAATGGCCTATTTTTGTGCAGTTTAAATATATTTAATATAGCCTATTAAAAGTTTCTTATTTAACTGAATTGGCTAAATAAATAGTAACAGTATTTAATTTTCAAAAACAATAATTTTTAATTTACTTAATAAGTTAAACATAAAAATTACAAGAACAAATTTTATTGTTATAAACTAATTTTTTGGCATAGGAAAATTTTCTGATGAATTAATTTAAATTGCACCTCATTTTAAAGAAATAAGTTAATAGATTTCCCATACAAAATACTTTTATTATGTATTAAATGCAATTCCCTAATCTTTTCTATTATATAATTATTTTCTTATGATTAAAAATAATTTATTATGAAAATATTATTTTTCAATATAAAAATGCTACACTATCAAAATATATATATTTATAATGTAAATTTTTCAAACAATTTTAAACTATGTATAATACACAGTATTAATTGCTTAAAATATATTGTTCTTGAAATATTTGACATCAACAAAGCACAATAACTTTCATCAAAATAGAAAATACAATAATTTACAAGAAAATTCCATGTGTAGACTGAATAAATATATTCTTTTTGAGTAGTATTAAGTTTTAAGAAATAAATGGTAAAGTTTTATATACTACCTAATCAATTTGCCAAATTTTATATTCATGCACTTTTATTTCATAACTGTTTTTGAAAATATATTGCTTTTATAAATTATAATTAAAAAAATTTAACATTTCAAAAGCAGAAATGTGTTGGAGGTTGTTTCTAATAAAGGCATAAATTATAATAAGATAATATGTACCAACGATATTTATAATAAAATATCTTTCACTTGTAATTTACAGTAGAACTATCAAGAATAAAATTAGAATTCTTTTATAAAATGTATTTATTCGTTAACAAAACTTGATAACTTTTACTTTTGATCTTTAGCAAATTTATCTAATAAAATTCATAGTTCTAATCTAAAAAAAAATATCTTTTAACACGTTTCCTTGATCTAAAAAAATATGTTGTTTGTAAAAAATATAAAAAAGTTCAATCCTCAATAAAAAAATTGTGATTCAACAAACATTTTCACATTAAAATCTTTCTTTTACATTTTCTGTTCTTGAAGTTTATTGTGTAATCACTGTTATAATCAAATAAAGGAATACTTAGATAAAATGGGAGGAAAGCAATAATTAATACAATACAAAAAGTCACATCGTAAAATTATTCTAAGTTTGTAGAATAATTTTCTTCACTTCAAATGTATTAGTAAATTAACTAAAGCAAAAATATCACTATATTACAATTATAAATCATACCTAAAGGATTTTTACAAATAATTTATATATGTTAATTTATTTAATAAATTTAGATAGATACTCATATTCCATCTACAATAACTGCTAAATTGCTCATTTTTGCAAGTTACAATAAATATCCAAATCGCGTCCACAGCGACCGTCAAATAGACGTCTATTTTTAATTCACACATATCCATAAATTCATGTCTATAAGTTCACGTCTAATGGACATCTATTAATTATCGATAGTGGTCAACCAAGAAACATCCACTGAATAACCTTTCGTGGACGTCTAGTAGACGTCTATTTATCATCCATGACGTCCACTGGATATGGTGGACCTTTCGTGGACGTCCATTATACGTACCTGGTTGTGTGGGGAGTGATATCGAATATCATAATGCCCGGTATTTAATATCACTCTCGCACTCCTCTAGTCCCCATACCATAATGCCCGGTGTAGGACCAGTATGGAGATACATAACGCAGCTGTACAGCATCCTTTCTCAAAGGTGTTTCCAGATTCGAATGAAACCAGATCTAATGCTTGGTGACACAGTCAGAAGCGTGACTCGTCAGTAAAGACAATTTTATTCCCTTCTACTGTCTACATCCTTCTTTCATCGCACCATTGGCGGCGAATTACAGTTGTTTGATTTCGAAAAACACGATTATTGATTTCCCTGTAAGATAATCCACTATCCTTCCTCTGTTGAATTTGGATATTTAATCAAAAAATGATCGCTATGTTCTAGGAAACATTATTGGTCGTTAAAAAAAAATTGTAATCTTTAAATAGTTTGCAAGCTTTAAATAGCACTTTGAAATGGCACTACATGCATGCGTGATGTGCGTCTGCACTGAAATTCTAATCACTTGTATATCTCACCTCCGCTAATGCATGTTGTAACATGTTATTTGCATGCATGCAACATGTTATTTTGCATCAGGGTATTGTATTTACGGTGATTAGCAATGTTTTTTTTTATTTTTAATGGTGGGCACCCTTGAGCAGGTATAGTACATTAGCCCATTAGCCTCAACAAGGCCGGAAATTGCTACTCATTTTATCGTTACCCGGTGGGCACCTATGAACCAAGTCAGGGAGGAACGAGTAGCATCGCCCACGCCACACCACCACAAACCCGTTTATAGGGTGGGCCACATTCATCCATCATCTGAGGAAAGGACAAGAAACACAGAGAGAGAGAGAAAGAAAAAGTACATCCATGCCCAAGCCGGGATTCGAACCCAGGTCCTCCCCATCCGTAGTCAGTTACGCTAACCACTAGACAGGTTGGGCGGCTGGTTAGCAATGTACATATATTTATTTCTAAATAAATTTTCCCGGAATTTGTTCTGATAAAAAATAAATTTTTGTTTGTCTTCAGTTGTTTAATTATGAATGAAATGCATTATTTTCTATGGATGGAGTTTTCAATGTAAACAAAAACAAACCTCTGTTAACCGGAAGTCATCTCAAATGCTTCCGGTGTTCTCACTTCCCATTGGAAATCAATGTAATGATAAAAATTTTCGTTTAAATATTTTTAAGTATTTATAACCACTTTTGAAAGTTTTTCTATTTTCTCCGTTAAAACTATATCTTTTATTATCAGTGCAAACCATAATAATCCTGCAATTTTTTTAAAACATTTTAAATTTTAACTTAAATAATTTTGATGGGTTGCCATATTTTGTGGAAAATCGCTCTTGTAGGCAACATTAGGATACCTTGGTGATGAAAGAATATTTTATTTATTTTATAAATATTTATTTAAAAATTTCAGCAAATATATTTTGCACCCGATTGAAATAAAAAAATTTCTTAAATATAAATCATATAAAGTCATTTCAATTAAATAAGTACAAAATTTGCCCTAAGGTTCCTTTTGGCGATGTATATATGTATGAACAGTAAGCAGGAAGTTTCGTGCCGGAAGTTTTCTAGATCTCCATGATAGTAGCGCCCTCTATTCCAAGCTTCACAGAAACTTCCATCCATTGACGAATTAATTTTCCAATATTCGAGAGATAAATAAATCCATCTAAAGTAGTTAAGGAGAGGAAAAAATTGTTTTGAAAGACTCTGATGTGCATTGAAGTCATTATTTGTCTTTATAAAATATATTAATGTAGACAAGTTAAGCATAATGATTTTCTAGCAATATTTTGTTTATAATTATATTAATTACAATAAATATGAATGAAACGCAATTTTTTCGAAATATTATTTTTATAAATCAAAATTCTGGATAGTGTTTCAATTTTTCTTACTTTATCTTCGTTTGAAAATGTTTTGGCAACAACATTCGTTATAAATTCTCTATCTGTAACTGTCAGGGATTTCCATAAGAAAATTTTTGTTATTGTTTTGAAATTCATGTCAATAATAATAAATAAGATGACAAGTGTTGTTTTAAATAATGGTGTTGAGATGCCTTTGTTAGGACGTAGGTTTAATAAACTTAATAAAATAGTTACCAAAACACTCCACTCTCTTGTGATTATTATTTCTGTAGTTGATCCAAATTTTACATGATATTTCATATTAAATTACAAGTTGACAGTTCATCTGTCAAACAAACAAATGAAAAATGTTTCTTTAATGAAATCATCTGTAATATTTTTCGCATTGTCCTTAAAAATACTCGTCATAATGCTTGTTAATTGTTTTATTTGCTCTAATGAAAGTATAATTTAAAAATATTTCTTTGGTACTCCGAATACAAATCGACATGACTGGACTTAAGTAAAATTCAAAATTATAAAACTTTCATAGCATCGTATATAATAAATAAGGATAATTTTATTTCGAAGATTGTCGTTTTGATAAATACTAATGCTGTTGTTTAACACTAATTTTAATGCAACAGAATCAATCGTACTTTTGAAAATAACATCCAGTTTCCATACCAAAAAATGAATTTATAAAATCATTTTTGTTAATTTAACTGTTTGTTTAAAAAATATGTTGAATGTTTATTTAGTTATTTAAAAATTTGGTTTACATTTAAATGTGTCTAATTAGGTAAAATTTTTTTTTGAAGATAAGTCTTCATATCTGATTATATGTTTTGAAGTTTTCATGATATATTTAATAGAAGAATTATTTTATTTGAGAGACTCTTACTTTAATATATTGATAAAGTTATATTTTAAAATGTAGCAGCGATACTTTAGTTAATATGTATGTTGTCACAATCTTTGACACTAATATGTATAAAAAGCAAAACATTCAAATACCAGCCAGTTTGGAAGTTAAATTTATGTTACTTAGAGAAATATATATTTATATTAAAACTAAGAATGCTTTAGTTTTCCAGAGTTTCATTTGCTTGATTTCACATATTTGTTAAATGTGCAATCATTAACTTCCTCTGTAAGAAATACAATCATAAGATTGTGGATTTCAATAATGGGTTGTTTTTAGTAAATTAGTGTAAAATTGAATTAGTCTTAAAATTATTAAAATATCAGTGAATATAATGTTAGAAATAGTAGATAAATATTTTGAAATTTTTTGTCTAAAATAGCAGTTTTAATATTAAAATATCCATTATTTTAAAAGAGTATCTGATTTCAAGTATTGTGAAACTTAGTTTAATATTTAAGTTATTAAAATTTGTTGAAGTGATTGGACAGTTGATAATATAAAATTTTGGACAATCTTGAAAAGGATTTTTTGAAGATAATTAATGAATTGAAATCTAAGCTTCATTTTCTTGAATTACAATAATAAATGTTAAGCAAAATTTAAGACTATGTTGACTTATTAGAAAAATTGAAATTTGTGAATCTTTTTATTAATTTGGTTGTTAAATGTAAGATAATAGAATGTATTTCTTCATTTTTAAAATATAACAAATAAAAAAAGTGACTGCTTATAAATCAAGTTTATTTATAAAGAAATTATCAGTAATTTATACTTGTAATAAATTGGCATTTGTCCAAAAAAGCCTTTCTTAACATTTCTATATCCTACAATTACTATACTACTTCAATTAAAGAAACTGATTTCTCTTGGCCATTTATTTTTATTTAATAATTTATATAATTTGATGTAATCTAATACATGCGTGGTATATTTCACTGTACCACATAGTGCATTAGATTAAATGAAATTTTACATATAAATAATTGTTGTATGGCTTTTATCTGTTTTGTCAAGAAGAGTTTAAATAGTAACAAATGCAGACATTAAAAGTATAAAGTAATTAATTTCAGAAATTTAAAAAATAAAATTTATTTTGAAACAATTTTTAAAACTGGATGCACAATATTTGTATAAATTAAATTAAACTTTAATTTTTTACGAAGATTTATTAAAGTTAAGTTTAATTTAATTATAATATAAGATCATTTAAGTGTTTTTAACTTACTTTAGAAATTATTGTTATCTTAATGATGTGAGAAATTATATTTGACACTTTATTTTAGACAAAGTAAATATTTCAAAATATCTGCTTTAAAAAATTTTTTTCTGTATAAGGAAATTTATTTAATGAATGAATTTGCTTATGATGAAAAAAAATATTGAATAATTAATATAATAATAAATTATACAGTAAAATTATTAAACAATTACAAATTATGAATAAAAAATATAATATTAAAATGTATTTTTTAAAAAAAATTATGTAATTTTTTTTAAAAAAATTATTAACTTCTAAATTATTATTTTATAACTGAGGTGTGATAATTTATGAAATGATCAATCTCTTTATGTGTCATATTATATGTTAACTACTATTACATATAATTATTTAAATTAATAGCTTTTGTCAAAAGTATCATTTAGCTTTGAACATAAAAGTCTAAATTTATCCTTCAAATGATATGAGATTTAATTTTACATTTGCAAAGAATTAAATAAATGCCAAAAATTCCTTATAAAGTATATATAAATTCCATAGAAAACAGTGCTGGTACAAAATGCATGTATGTTCTTATGAAAAATTTTAATTTATTTAAATTTACAGTTGGAACATTTCTTTTACAATCTCCTGATGTAATGGGTATTACAGAAGCAGCTCTTCGCCAAGGATATAGATTAATAGGTAAAATGTAGTTCTTTTTATTTTATTAATTAAATTTAAATATTCTATTAATTAAACCTGAGTTATTAACCTTTTTATAAATTGTTCCCTTTCAAAAGAATAATTTTTACAAAAAATAATGTCAATCAACTCTTTTATTTTTTTTCTGTAATATATTACAAGCAGCATATACTTAGGTTAGGCAAGATCCATTCAGACTTTCCTTCTTTCAGTGGGTGGATAAAACTGAGTACCAAACATGCTTGAGAACTGAACATGGGGGGGAGGGGTTTGCATTAGGCTAACCACTTAACATAGATATATGCTTTGCACCACTCAGCCCTTAATCAAGAAAATAGATATGGACCTTGTAGGCTTTGCCAACTCCTCCTCTAATGGGCTGTTGTGCCACAGAGTTTAATTTTTTATATAAAAAGTAACATAATTATAATACTATTATTTTCATTTGAAAAAAAAAAATTAAAAGTAGCACTTAATATAGAACATGAGCCAAAAATTAGAAAATGTAGACTATTAGGTTTATTAATTAATCTTTTTTCTAATTTAGCCTGTTTTTTTTTATTAATTTTTAGCCTGTTTTTTTTTCTTTTTTATTAATTTATTAATTTCAAAGGGCTTTATGAAATTCAAAGTAGTTTTTTCTGTGAATAAAGGCAAATTTTTATTTCAGCATATTAAATTATTTATCTCTTATACATCCTTCAATCACATTTTATAATAATTTAGGTTATGGAGCAGTTTATATAATATATTAACATTTACAACTCCACATTATATGATATAAGATGCAGAAGGTATTTTAAATTTTATTTGAATTTAATGTAAATTACTGAATTTTTTCTCCAATATTCTCAAAAAATTGTTGAAAAACAACTGAAAAAATTTTGATTATTGACATAATGCATTTGTTGATTATTAATTTTTTTATATTATATCTTTGTTGATTTAGGTAAATTTGTGATTTTTAATTAATATATGGATTTGTTAAAATTAATGTTGTAATAAATTATATCACATATTTAAAAGAGCTATTATTTTTTATATTTTTTTGACATCTTTTTTTTATACTTTGCTATGTAGATACTGCTGCTGTATACAGAAATGAATCTTCAATTGGACAAGTTTTGAAGAAAGCAAGTACTTATAATGTTAAAAGGGATGATATATTTGTAACTAGTAAGCTAGGTAGCTATGGAAATTTATTCATTTTTATTTTTTGTTCAGTAGATTTGAATTTTTGATTTTCTACTCTCAATTCATTTTTCTTTACTTGTAAATCTTTGGTATCATTGCTTGAAATAATATAATTAATATCTTAGAAATTCTGTGTAAAATATATTTTAAGAGAATTTATTTTTATTTTAAAATAACATTATAAAATGTATCATTCATGAATATTTCATTTAATTATTCAAATTATGAAAAATTATTTTTTCAATAATTTTATGTTGGAAATGTTTTAGATACAATTAATTCAAGTTCAATAAAATTATTCATATTTAAAATGTGTTTTAAAAAATATATATATAATAAAATACTATTGTTTAAATTTTGCTCTTTTATGGTATGTCATTATTTATTCTCTGTTATTCTTTTATTTTTACAAAATAAAAATAAATTAATGCCTTTTTTGAAAAGTTTTCAATAAAGTATATATATATATATATATAGAAAAATATTTCAAATTAATTTTTTTACAAATTGACACTTTACCAAGGTGCATGTCTAAAACTTAAATTTAAATTCAGAAGTTTATGTTGAATATTAATATATAGAATAATACGTATGTTATTAATATATAATAATATGTTCTGTATATTATATAATTTATTAATATATATAATATACAGAACATATTTTCTCAAAATATGTCTAATATGTTTCATAAATGTGAATATCTATTTTTTGTTTAGCTGCACTTAACTGCAATGAAATTCTTGACAGCTTTAAATTAAAAAAAAAGTGTTTATAGTTGATTACATTTCTTTTGATGCCATATTTATTATTATATATTTGATGATAATGATGTACTTGATGTAATGTATTTCATTAGGAAAAATTCTTCCTTCTTTTGCCATATAAAAAGTGTTAAATTTAATACATTTAAATTGAATCAATATTTTTTACATGTACAACACAAATATATAATGTGAAATTAAATTATTAAATACTAGATGTTTAATAGTTTAACATTTTTTATTCATTTTATTTTAGGCCCAACTCACCAAGGTGCTGAAAAAGCAAAACTGTCTGCTTTATCATCTTTGGAAAATCTTCAGTTAAATTATTTAGATTTGTACCTTATTCATTGGCCTGGATCTGCTGGAATGAAACCAGAAAGTCCGATGAATGCTGAACTAAGAAAAGAAAGTTGGTTACAATTAGAAAAAATGTATAAGGAAGGTTAGTGAATAAAAATATTGTTTTCAAATCTCAAGTGCTGAGAGATTTGAAAAAATTACAAATAAGTAGGTTAGGGTTAGTTTATATTATTATTATTATTATTTAGGTATAATTAAATCTATCATTGTGGATTATTGCATGATTTACAAAAATGTGGTTTTTGATGCTTTTGATTCACAAATTTTAAGTTTGATTTTTTTTCAGTTTTCATTGAATTTTTACTAGAAGTCTGAATATAATTTTAATTTTAAATAAATAAGATGACTGTAATTAAATGACAATTCCAAAACAATACAAAGAAGAGATGTTATTTAAAATGAGTTTAAATTGACTTGAACACTTATGATCCTATGAAGGATTACTTCTGATATTTTTATTAGAAAAAAAAAGTAAGAATAAAAACCCAAATTCTTCTGAAAATTGTTAATTTATAATCACTTTTCTAGTTTTAAAATATCACTAATACTATCCTTTAAAAATCATTGCAATAATAAATTATTCTGTGTAATATAAATAATATTTTTCTTTGTCAATAAAGATCACTTTATATGCGATACCTATTCCCTTCAAGTTTAAAATTATTTTTACTAAAGGCCTATTTTACACCATTTTGAAATTGTAATTTTAATTGAAATCATTATGTAATCTTATTTATCTAGTCCAACATTTTATTTACTTTTGTGGTCATTTATAAAATTGTTTTGTGTTTACTATCTGCTCTCATCATTGTTAAATATGAAATATCTAGTTGGTAAGAAACTGAAATGAAAAAAGATTTTTATTTTAATGTTTTGCACTTTTTTTTTTTTTTTTTTTTACATTGAAAAATATTTTATGCAATGAAAGTTCATTTGCAAATTTTAAACTTTATTGTATGTTTAATGGCAAATGGTCTGTGTTTAAATTTATGCTGTTTGTTTATGCTTGCAGTTTATATACTTTGAATTAAATCTGTTTGTTGTTTAATTATTTTGTAAATTGCACTTTAAATAAATTTAAATTACTTAGTTTCAAACATTTGATATTTGAAACTAAGGTCTTTAATAATAAATTCATACAAAGTAGATTTAGTAAATCTAAAAATATTTAACAATTTTATAAAATATTTTTTGTTAACTGCATTATATTTTCTTAACAATGCTAAAAAAAATTTGGCAGTTTGTTTTTCTTTAATAATTTTTTTAAAATATTCTTTTTTTGAAACTAGATATATAACCACTTTAAACACGCCCTTTGTTAAGATAAAATTATTTCGAAAAAAGTAATTTATCTGAAGATAATTTACTCCACATGAAATTAGGATACTTTGATCGTACATATTACACAGTCTATGATATTTCTGAAAACATTTTCCATTTTCTTAGCTTATACTTTTATTGATACTATACTATATTTTTCATATAAAAAAAAGGGAAATCAAAAATTACTTTAACACCTGACTGATGTGAATGTACAAAATAGAAATATATTGTGCATCTCCTGTTAGGCAATAATTGCTAAAATTGATAATTTCACTTTATAGTATTTAACTTCTTAATTATAATCAAGTATAGCTACACTTAATATGCCTCCTGGGAATGATTTGTAAATTTAAAATGTTCTTAAATGCCATTAAAATTCTTATCCATTTTGGTAAATGCTGAAGTACTATATTTTACATTCTCTATTAAGCAGAAATGAAACCTAATACACCAGCAATTTACTATATTTTTAAAATATCACTTTTTTCAAATTGAAAGTTGTTAACTAACAAAGAAAATATTTAATTAGAATGAAAAGAAAATTGAGAAAAAAATTTTACAGATAAAAAATAAATCAATATATAAAATCAAAATGCAAAGTGAAGTGAGTAAACTAAAAAGTAAGTAGCATGTATTAATTATTAAAGCCGATATAATTATATTTAGAAATATATAATTAGAATATAATTCTATTTAGAAATAATTTATTCATAATTTAATTCATATAATTTAAAATGTAAATAAATCTAGATAGTATTTAATTTTTACAAAAATATAAAGAGAAACATTTTTAATAGAAAATTTATATTTCATACCAACTAACTCAAACGATCATAAATTGATATGATTACAATTTATGATATTTTTAGGTAAATTTAAAGCGATTGGCATATCTAATTATACATTACAACATATAAAAGAGTTACTTCAGTACTGTAGTGTAGTACCAGCAGTTTTACAGGTAAAATTTATCTATATATTTTTTTACTGAAAATATTTGTTTTGTTTTAAAAAGCTCATTTATGCATGTAAATAAATCATTTAATAATCTGGAAATATAAATAATTAAAACAATGAAAATTTGAACTTTCCAAATTTAAGCAAGGATAGTTAAAAGTTTATATTCATTATAGATATTGATTACTCTGTTGCTTGCATCAATATTCGTCAACAATTCTTTTAGAACTCTTTTATTTATGTAATAAATAAATAAATAATAATAAATAATCTATAAATATTTTAAATATTATTATTTATAAATTATTTTTTAAAAAATTATTAATATTTGCTGTTACTTAAATTTTGATTATTAATTAAACTATTTTCAATAATTTAATGCAAAGATTTCTTCTACTTTATTATAAACAATAAAAATGTCATTTATGTCATGGAGACAAGAGACAGCAAGACTCTTATGTGTATTGATGTAAGTAAAGGATTAATAACTTATAAGTTCTTTGTGAAGCATATATTTCATCTTTGCACGTAAAATGTTTTCCTTTAACAAGTTCTGAACCCATTTTTATTTAATTATTTTGCATTTTTATTTAATTAAATTGAACAATTGTGCCCCAATGGGAACTTCTTAAGAATTTCATAAATATTCTAAATTATTGACATCTTTATAAAGTATTGAATGTTAGTTTTTGTAAGATTTATTATTCAAAAATAAATTAATAATAATAAATAAAATGATTGGTTGTCCATCTTTGACAGGCCATTATTCATAGTTTTATTTTTGGAATTGAGGTACGTTGATATATATACAATTCTAATTACTGTTTATTGAATCTTGCATGGTTATAAATGTTCAAACATTTAAATCATTTCAATGAGCACTGCTGATTTTGAAATTCTCTGTCTCTGAAGATGAATGTTATGAATATTTAGACTATTAGAAGTGTATTTTATATAAAAACTTTTCTTTTTAAAGTAGTCTTTGTCACATTGCTGGACATTGATTTTGTGCAGCTGGAATAATTTTTTCATTTGAAATGTACCTCTGATGTAATCAATCTTGTATTACATTGGAGTATTTTATAGCTTTTTTAATCAACTAAATTATCTCCATTTTTATGACATTTTGGTAGTTTTAGAACTATTGTTTGGTATATTACCTTCCTTCAAATTTTAACCAGATATTCTTTTATTTGCATTTCTCTATCAAAACAAAAATATTAATGTAACAAGCAGGTAAAGCGTGAATGCATTTTTAAAATATGCACTGTATATGTAAAAGCTGACATATTTGCATATGTAGCTATTGAAGGAATTTTACATGTTGAATGACTTTAACCCCTTCCGGTAAAATAACGAGTCTAGCTCATCATTGATTTTTCATGCTATATTGCACAATGACGAGCTACACTGGTCATGAATACTGTTGAATAAGATAATTAATTTAGTTCAAAATTTTTAGTGTACTGAATTTAGCAACACATTTTTTACTTGTGGAAATATCACAGATCCTATCACAAATTGTTTACCGTTAGAATTTCTTGGTTCAAGTCAAGTCCGAATTGTTGTCAGTCTGTAAGATTTCATTCTTGTAAAACTTTAGTGTGAGTATTGGTCAATATATATTTCTGTAAAAATCAATATTAATTAAGAATATGAAAGAATTGTAAAATGAAAGAAGTTTTTTTTTGAATAAAAATTAAATGGTTATTTTCTTGCACTTTTTCATTATTAAATCATACTGAAAGGGGTTAATAGCCCTACACTCTTTTATACATTTTTCCTAGATTGAAGCCCATCCATACCTTATACAAAGTGAAATTCGTGAGTTCTGTGAAAAAAATAAAATTCATGTTCAAGCGTATTCTTCTATTGGTTCCAGGTCTGGTTGTAAAGAAGTAAGATATTATTTTTATAATTAATATATATCATTTTTATGTTATAATTTAAGTAAAAATATTACTTGCATTTAAAATTTTCTTTGTATAAAATATTTTAAAGAAAGGAAATATTTTCCACTTCTTAAAAGTAAAAAGATAATATGACTAAATAGTTTTTATAAAAACTTCAAGTCTTCATTATTGGTTATAATCACATAATGCTAATTAAAGCCAGTGAAATCGCAAAAATTCTTATGATTTTTCCCTAGCATTTATTTTGAGCAATGATAATTATGCAAGTGTTTTTTTTTTTTTTTCCCTAAGGAAAATTATTAATAAGTGGAGAATTTTATATTTCTGGATATAGTAATACCATTTGTTCAATGATACTTTTACTTTGAATCATATTGCTTAAATAATTTAAATCAAACACTTAATTACATTTTAAAATATTTACCTTAATATACATTTTAAATGCAAAAAAATATTTGTTTCTGATACTTTTCTTGATAAAAACATGCTTTTCAAAAATTTATAGATTTAACCATTAATTTTTCAGTTGTTATCTGATCCTGTAGTAAAAAGTATTGCTCAGTATCACGATAAAACATGTGCCCAAGTACTGTTAAGATGGGCTATTGAGCATGGAATGAGTAAGTAGAATAAAAATTTTTATGTTTGTGTTATGCTTAGAATCCATAATGTCGCAGTAATTTATATCCACATTGTATTTAATTTCAGGTGTGATTCCAAAAACTTGTAATTTAGGCCGATTAAAAGAAAATATGGGTATATTTGATTTTTCTTTAACACCAGAGCAATTACAAAAATTAGATAATCTTGACAAGCAGAAACATTTTTGTTGGAATCCAGAAGATGTTAAATAAATTTTTATTATTTTTTTAAATCATTGTAATGTGTACTTTGAATAAATATTTATGTTTTACTCTTTATATTTCATAGCTTCATGTTTATCTTTCAAATATAATAGACATAGTTTAATATATTTTATCGTATTATTATTTAGTATTTCTTGACTCTTCTTACCAAACTGAAATTATAGAAATAATTCTGAAGAGTTTCAAAATCTTTTAAGTTATTTTAAAGATTACATGGAAAATCTTGTCTCAAAATTTCCCATGCTAATATATTATTTCATAGAACAATATTATGGTAGTTTCACAGAAACATATTCTAGAAGTTCTGATTCATATATAATTGGCGAATTTTTATTATATTATTATTTGTTACAAAGTAAATGATGAAATGGTTCTCATGAATTTGTTTTTGATTAATGATTTTACAGTTTTAGCTCCCTTCACACAATTTTAATGTTCTAATCTGGATAATATTAATCTTCTAGTTATTTTATTATTAATTTGTTGTCAAAAGCATTGAAAATATACTGGTAAAGATTAATCTTTATTCCAGTGTTCCCTTAATTTTGGTGTTAACTGAAAACATTTTATTTGTTCTTTGTCATTGTTGTTTCATGAGAAATGAAATGTTTCAAATAATCAAAGAAATGTTTAATTAACATTTTTAAAAGCATTGAGTGTTGTCACACATGTAACTCTTGTAATTAAACTCTTATGTAACAAATTATGTTGATATTGTGGAAAATTCTACAAGGTTCAAGTATTTATATATGTAAATTACAAAGAATGATAGCTGATGATTTCATTTGTAATTATTCATTAATAATGCAAATATTTTTTGCATTAAATAAGTTTGATGATATTGCACTATATAGCTGACATAATGGATTCTCAAAATTTGAGTACCAATAGACAAACATGCTACTTATCAATGGTTTATTTAAATATATCTAATAAGGTATTTAAAGACAAATTATACAACTGATCAAATGACTCAAGAGATGCATTGTAAAGTCGCCTGTGCTCTTGCAATTAAGTCTTATAGATGGGACCATATATACCTCATATAATATCACACTATGTAAGCACTATCAGAATAAAGTAAATGTAAAATTCTCCAAAAAGAGTTTATTAATTTTGATAATAATCTTCAGAATTATTTCAAGTCATCATTGCAAAACTAATTAATGAAAAAATAAACATCTAATGCAATCACCATTACATAAAACTAAAAACATTTAACTTGTTGTGAAGTATTAAAAGAATGCATGAGCTTTAAACTAAAGGATCAATATGTTGATACTACATCCTAATTTTCTAAAAAAGTTTTATTTCATTATATTTATCTGGTGAAAAGAATAGGGTAGTACAATGTAAAAATGTTCAAGAGTTATTTAAATGAATGGGGGAAGTACGAGGGATTCCATGCATTTAAAAATGAAGCACAATACAAATTTGTTAAAGAGAAAAGAATCTAATTTCAAGAAAGATACAAATTTAAGCACAGCTTCAAAGACCAAGTCATTAGGAATTTTAGATTACTTAGAAAAAAAAGATAACTTGGATGAAATTGCATGTAAAATGACAATGATAGATAGTTTTGCTTTTTCGAATATTTTACATTTCAACTGAATTTATAGGTTTTTAAAATCTACCAACATTGACCAACACTATAAGAAAACTGTTATAAACCAGAGTAACTGAGTTTACCATATTTAAAGTAAATAGTGGAAAATTTGATGGATGCACAAGTGTAATAAATAGACACTATTTGAATATAAATGTTTATTTAGAATATATTTTTTTAAATACAGGACTTACACATGTCTCATATACATTTTGAAATAAAGGACTTACATATGTATCATACAGAAAGTGCTTGTCAAAAATGTGTGGAAGTGCTTAAATCTAAATTAGAGAAATTTGTTTTATCCCTGAAAGATATTGTATCCATAACACTGTAAAGGAGCAGTGGTTAGGGAAAAAAAAGTTGATTGGTGCAAATCTGCAATTGTGTTATGCTCATGAAATTCAATTAGGAGTAATAGATGTATTATACCAAAAAAAAAAAAAAAAAAAAAAAAAAAAAAAAAAAACTCCAAATAATGTGGATATAGAAATTTCTGACTTTGAAGAGAGACTGATATCAAAATGAAGATAATGTAAATGTAATTGTTGAAGAAGATATGACTAATGAGAATGAAATATTAACTCTTCAAGAATTGCACTCTCCATGTTTAATAAGTTTGAAGAATTCGGACATTAAAATGGTTCTTTACAAAAATTACTTTATTAAAAAATATGTACTTACTAAATATAAAAAAGAACATATGTTAATATTAGATTCTAAAATATATTCGAACAGATTACTCCTAATGATGGAACTATTTTTAAAACTGAAAAATCCAATCCAAGACTTAATATTCAAAACTATATCAGCTCTACTTCTAATAAAACTGTCTTGAGGCATTATACTACAGAGATTCTAATTTATTGATATCTAATAAATAGTAAATTTCATGTTGCAGTCTCCTGAAGAACAGCATACTAAACTATCTGAAAAATTATATAGAAAAAAGGCATACCGAAATAGAAAATATCTCACAATATTTAAATGATTATAAAATAAAAAAGAAAAGAAACTGATTAAATTAAATTTGATCAAGTTCATAAATTTTCTTAAAATATTTTATCTACATTCTCTCATAAACTGAATTCGATATGACACTAATGTCGGTAGTGTAAAGGAAGTCTTGAACAAAATAAGAATTAGCCATCACTAAAAAATTTCAGTAAACCAAAATACAATACAGGAATCAGTGATATCCAAAACCATCTGACGAGGTATCGATTTTTTTAGGGGAAATTTATAGGTAAATACTAGGAAAAAGTATATTGTGCATTGCTATCAATATAGCATGCGCAAGTAGCATTGATGCTGAAAGAGTTTTTGATAACTGGTGATTTTTGCACAAAATTACGTCCCAGGCTTAATAGAACTGATGCATTATGGTTTTTAAGATCACATTTCAAAAATTTGTAATAGTACCACTAATTGAATAGATATTTACACTTTTTTGTGATTTAAATACATAAGATGTCGCTTCTTTTTTGATTCTTTATATTCTATAATAATTTATAAATTACAATTTTTTGTGATATTTACTCTCTAATAAAGTTAGCAAATAAAAAGTAACACCTGTGTTTCCTTTTTCTAAAATTTCTGATTGAACTTATAGTCCGATATTGCAGTCCTTATATATAGTGCCAACCTTCAGTATCATTTACCTGGGATTTTTTTGACTCCATCTATGGAATTTTTCCTATCAAATATAAATTTCTAGTTGTCATGCATTTGACTCATCAATAGTGTCAAGTGAAAATATCTTGGATAATTTTAAGAGGATTGATATCTAGGGATCGCCTCATGAAATTGACATTCTAGGTGCAATGCTTTTGTGAATGTATGCTTGAAATGGTGTTACAGAAAAAATACCCAAGTTATTTTGACCTGCTTGCATTATTAAATAAACCCATAACTCAAGAAAAAAAAAGAAATTATCTGATGACTTGAGTGAAGATGTTACTCATCTATGAACTTCGAGAAATCCCAGTAGTCATTGAAATTTCAGTTCAAGACTTTTAGAATCTGGTTTCAGATATAATTTTTTTCATCAGAGTTATTGGACAATAAAACAATTGAGAATGAAAGAACTTTCAGATATCAAACATGAAGAAAACCACTCAGTGCTGTGACCATCTGTAAAATAAGAAGATGAATCGCTACAAAATTTTCTACAAGAAAAATGATGTTTTAAAATAGAAAAAATAAAGTATTTAAGTTTTCTTCAAAAAAAAAAAAAAAAAAAAAAATCGTTTTCAAATATTTTGATTTTACAAGTTTTTATATAATGCATACTAAATAATTTTTTTCTAATATTATTTTACCTATAAAAAAGAGCAGTGCGATAAATAAAATAGTTTTCATAATTTCTAAATTTGATGCATTTGCTATTTGATTGAAATTAAAATTACATTTATAAAATTTAAAGCATTGGGTTTAACTAAGTGTAAGCAAGGAAATGAAGTAGATGCCGCAGGCATTAGTTTCGAGGTTCCTGGATCGACAGATCCTTAACCCTCGGCTTAAAGAAAATGATGTTAGGACTATAGCTGTTTCTGATTGGCCTAAAATTAAAGGTGCTCTAAGGGGGCGGGGTTAACGATTTTTTTTTTTTTAATCGCCAGAAAATATTTAAACTATAGTTAAAAGTAGTTATTTATTTATTGCAAAAAAAAAAAAAAAAAATGAAAAAGAAAACAAAAAAAAGTGATATTTACTTAATGTATTTCACTAGAATAAATAACTTATCCATGGGGGAAGTTGTGTTTTTAATTTCTTTAAGCAGTTCTGTTGGGGAAATGCCATTAAAAATTGATTTAATTTCTTGAACAATTTGTAGTATTGCCATAATATCATTTTTAGTGGTATCATTTGGTATTTCGTCTAGGTTCATTAGATTAGGTTGGGGGGTGGTGTTGCTCTTGACGGCATTTGCATAAGTGAACTCAGGTCTGATCGTTCTTTCAGCTTTTTTTGAATATTAGGGTTGTGAGGTAAATTAAATTTTCTTGGTTTGGGAAAGTTGGAGCAGCCTTTGTAACTAGCCGAATGACTCCCGTTGCAGTTGCAACATTTTGGAGTCTCCATCCTGTCGATTTCACAGTTTCTTGTGTTGTGTGGGCCTGCACACTTGACACAACGAGGTGTCATATGGCACATTTCAGCTGTATGGTTGAATCGCTGACAATTAAAGCATTGCATAACAGAAATGGGTCCTCTATAAGGTTCTAATTTAATGCCTGAAATGTGGCAGAGCGATTTTATGTTTTGGATATTGGCGCCATCTGTCGGTGGAATTAGGTGGATTTGAAATAAAGGCATAAATTTGCCATTTTTGGGATTTTTCATCCTATTGACACTGGTGGGTATAAACCCCATTTTAATTAGATCATTAGCTATTTCAGTTGGCGTCGTGCTTAAGGGTAGTCCTCTGATAACATACTTTCTAATCTTAACATTTTTACTTTTGAGTAGGATATATTCTATTTTATTTTCATTGAAATGAGTAACCATTTTTTTATGCATTTCATTTGACGTTGGGAATATTTTAAGATTGGGACCTGAAGTCCTCACTTCGAATTCATTATTGAGTTTTTTTTTCAAATCACTAAGAAAATTTGTGTGGCTTTTGCCAAAGTTGACAATAATAGGAGGTGTTTTTTCATCTTCTGTATTGGGGGGAGGGGGTTGATCTTCAGTCATTTCAGCTTCATTCTCGTTACTAAGTTCCTCAAATTTATTTTGGGCAAAAATTAGAAGTGGTCTAGTGACCACTGGTGGCTTAGCAGTTTTTTTGGGAATTTTGAATGACTCAGCTGGGATGGTTTTGACTCTTTTTTTGGGTCTTTCTTGTTTTTTAATGGGGGAATTTGGGACTGCAACATTAGCAGTGCTTATGTTATTTTCAACATCATTAACGGGGGAGGCCAATTCAGAAACACTATAGTCACCTGATACAGTTGTCTTTATGGTTTCTCTGAAGTTGAGACTTTTCATAGCTATCGAGTTCCTTATCGCTAAGACTTCATCTTTGAGAGGTTGGTTGGCGGTAGTAGCAATCAATTCGTCTAGGTGCATAAGAGCCTCTGAATAATCAGGATATTGAGTGTTTGTTGAAGCTGCCATAACCAGCAATAGTTATAAGTCAGAAATGCAAGGAAATGTTTATACATGGATACTTCAGTTGTTACTGCAACTGCATTATTTTCAGTATTGGTCATGAGAAAATTTTTATAAGTGTTTATAGAATTTTCTATGTGCAAAAAAAAGGTGAAATTAATCTTGATTATCATATAAGAATATTTAATAATTGTTTAATAAGATCATTAAGCTTATTCCACAAAGTATCTCTGGAATAATTTTTTTTTCACAAATTGGATGTGTGTTACCAGTAATACTTAATGCATTGAATTTTCAACTTGAAGAGAAAATTATATTGATATCAAAAGTTTTCCCAGGAAAGATTTTCAATATTTCCAGCCATCTCATCAATTTATCGCAACATTGTATCATTGCTTATTGGGACATTTTTTATTACATCAATAGTTAATGTAAAATCTTTATTAACATCTTGTAGTAAAAGGTCTTTGCTAATGGTATAAGATTTCTTTGATTAATTTATCTTTGTTACAAAAGGATATCAAATCATCTCATTACCCTTTTTTCCAAGTTAAAAAGCTAGAAACAAATATTGCCCTTAGAAACTTAACACTAATTTGTAAAAAAACCTTTTGTTTGTCCAGATTAATTTTTTTGAATGAACAAGATGGTATTAAATATCTGCTTATTAAATAAAAATTAGTAATAATTTATATTTAACTATAGCATACATATTTAGCTGAATATTTATGAATTTAACAGTAAAGAAACAAATTTGTACTTTATGTATATGAAGTTGTATAGACAATATTTCTTTTTATTAATTGATATCCTTTACAGCATTAAAATATAAGAGAAAAATAACTTATGTAAATGATAATTCGTGATCGTGATAGAAAATTAAAGCAATAATTATTGTAAAGTTTCTTTTCAAATAAAAGACAGTTCAGTGATACGAGGGAGTAAAAATAAGAAGTGATCGAAAATCAACGAAAGAAAATAAATCAAACTATTCATATTGAAAATGTCACTTAACCATGCGTTGTGTTTAATTGTACACAATAGCAGTTGATGCATGTTAGAAGAATAAAATCTTGAATTTTTCTAAGTCATTCTACATAAAATATCAAGTCATCTAACCATTCTTAGAATTGCATGGAAGGAAACCATTGTATGAATTTGTTTTATTGCTAATACAAGTGATAAATGGGTAATTGATTCAATAAATTTTTGAAAAATATAAAAAAGTTCAAATGCTAAAATACGCTCACCACACACCTCCATTATTTTCTTGATACCAAATAGGAAACCGCATCCAGTGAAAACCAATGATGTAATTTTTTTTATAGTAGTTGAAAAAAATAGAAGCAATTAAAACTGATGCTTATCACTTTATAATTGAAAATCGGTATTTAGTACTATTTTTGTACAGCATATGGTGATTGGTGAAACAACCAGATTATAGTAATATCAATTAAAATGCTTGAAATATTAGGTTGGGGAAAAAGTAATCCATTATTTTTTTGGTAGACGCCTGTAGTGATCTATATCTCGAGGTATCTATCAAACAATTTCAGATTTATGCTCGTTGGAAAGGTGACATTTGATACTAAATATCCTCTTGCAGTTTTTTGTTTGATTAATTCAGTTACTAGTACAAGGTTTTAAAAATGGAAGACAACAAACAGAAAATTCGATACATTTTCGTTTTTTTTTTTGTATCTGGGAAAAGGATAGCCGGGTGGCTAAAATTGTGTAAGGTGTTTATCATCCTATATAAGACTGTAACAACCAGTTACGTACAATTTTTGTTTCGTCGATTCCATTCGGGTATTTTTGATGATAGAGATGCACCTCGCATATGGATACAGCATAGTCGAAAATGTCTATAAAATATCAAAAATGATCTAAGTTAACCGTATGTCAGCAGTCGTAACGCGCAAGACCTAAAAATCTACATGAAAGCTGTTTTAAACCTTTTTACAAAGTGAATCCAAAAGAAGTTACATGAAGTTCATGTAAAAATAATGGATTTCTTTTTCCCCAACCTAATATAAAGGAATATGTATTATAAATAACACAATAGAAAATTTCCTTTATAAAACATTTATTAGCAGAAATAGATTATAATTTGTTATAAAATGCAACATTTAATGTAATAAAAATGTATGCAATCACAATATAATTTTATTATTTAAGAGTAATTAATTAAATAACCAAAAATTTATTTTATTTTTTGTTTAGTAATAGAGTTCAGTTTGTCGCTCAACGATCATTCATTGTATGTGAAAGCTAATTACACCATGGTCAATAGTGTGAAAATCAGTTAACAGTTTAAAATTTCAAATCACTATAAACATTCATACACAAAGTTGAAATTGAACCAACTACTTGTTAAACTGAAGACCAGAGTGCTAACCATTTAGTTGTCTGCTCTGCTCTTTTGTAGTAAGACTGATAAATAAATCCCACCAATGCTAAATGCCTTATAATTCAAATCCCTGCGCAAAAAATGAAATCAATACATAAGTTAGAACGTTTTTCTTCAAATTTTCAGGCTCTACAAATATTTAATGTGAAGAGTTTTTCAGCAAAAGATAAGAACATTTTCAATCTATTGTCTGGAAAAGAAATTTTTTTTCCAATAAATAGTTTATTTTTTAAGCCCATTCTTTATTTTATATCCCATAAATAACTTATTAATAACACTTGATAGATAGATTTGTAGATGTAGAAAGATAGATTTGTGTTGCGTTCGCTGAAATACTAAAAGTATCCAAATCATATTTAACAGTAATTATTCAGTCATTTACATAACATAATTTTTTAATAAGTAATTGTTTTTATTATGTATCCTCATAATGCTGTTTTTTTAATTTTTTCTGCAAAAAATTATATTGAAGAATTAAGGACAAAAAATTGTTCAAATATTATTTATTTATAATTTTAAAAACATTTAAACTGCAGCATTTAACAAATGGCAGTTAAATGTACATAAACATATAATATTTTTAAACTATAACACTGAAAAACAATCCATGCAATAATAAAAATTGCTATAAAAAGCATTTTACTTACAGTAATATGAAATAGATCTACATATTTTGCAACAAACAGCAACATTTAAAAACTGTACAACTTTCAACAGTTAACACAAATTAGGTTTATACAATTTTCTTTATATAAAATCTTCATTTCTTTGCAAAAAAGCACAAAGCTTTTACAATATCATTAGAACTTTCATATGTACATACATTTCCATAAAATTAAACAATATTCTTATTACATTCATTTAAAAACAGTATTGTTTTAAAATTAAAGGAAACAATTTTAATATCTTGGGCTGTAGATTCTAAGACATAAAGCTTTTCATGGATATTTTTTTAAGTATGTTTCTTTTTTAATTAAAATAGCCAATAAAAAAGGAAGCAAATTAACTGTTACATGTAGGTTACTAAAGACAAAAATGTCTTAAGAATTATATGTAATAATCAATATATTTACATTAGTAAATTTTGGAAAAAAAATTTTTATACTGCTAAGTTTTATATAAAATAATGATGCAATGCAAAAAATGAAATTATGTTAAATTATGATTGGTAATTTTATACAGTAGATTTTAATTAAAAATATACAAATTCATATAAAATATTTAGAAAAATATATTCGCTTATAAAAAATATAATGCTAATGTATGATTGTTTACTAGTTAAGAAAATATTTAAATCATTAATTAATTAAATTTACTTCACTGACAAGTTTGATAATAAGCATATTATATTTATTTTTTAATAACACATAAATGTTTAAGAAAGTATTCTAGGCATAAAAACAAACTTTAAAAATGTGTTGGATGGTTTGTTGGTCATATAAACAGTTACAGTTTAAAATACTTATGAACAAATACAAACATAGATGCCCAAGGTGAGAATCAAATCCAAATTAATAAATAAGGTACACAAATTAATTTATTTTTTACAAATTTATAAATTAATTACAGGTTTATTGAATCTGCATAAATGACACAGTAAAAATTTGCAATATAAATGAAAACTTCAATTATATTTAAAGTAAATGATTTCTTAATATTTTAAGTTTTAGATGCAAACATTTTTTAAATTAACAAGAACGAAACTACTTTTTTAAAAAATAAATATCTTCATTAGTTTTAATATCTACAGCCCTATAACTATTTCATTAAATTATGTAATTAAAATCCAATAGTCAAATATTGTTTCACTTCCATTTAATGTTAGGCGAATCTATATTCAATTCAATCTCGAGACACAAATTAGAAAATGATGATTAAAGTTTCATCCTAATGACTAGAGTTGTTAGTGATATAAAAGCATAAAATGATGACTGCATGAACCATGATAGAGAGCCCAGCATTTTAACAATATTAGTAATAAGAGATACATAAAATGGGTTAACATTTTATAATCTAATCATGAAACATCAAAATAATGAAATACATTATCAGATATGACAATAAAGATTGACACATTTTTTGCAAGTAAAATTGTGAACTTTGATTCAAATGATTTATAAATCACAAAGTCTCATTAAAACACATTCATAATCTACTTTAAAAATTGCAGTATGGAAAATGTAAGCAAGAAACTTGACTAGAATGAAACATGTTTTGTTTAATATTTTAGACGATTGATTGGGTTTTGTGGCACAAGGTCCAAAAATAGACCAACTGTGATAATTTAATATTTTAGGAAACCTGATTCATAAAATTAGAATTTATACTTTTTGTTGCAGCCACATAGAATTTCTCAGCTTTTATAATTTTAAAAAGAGATTATTAAAATATTTTTAAAACATAAATATTTAATTTATGAAAATAAATCTTTCCAATAATACAACAAACTGCATATGAATGAATTTTTAAAAAAATTATCTTTCAATCAAATTGTTTCATAATCCGTTTGATTAAATAACTTGATGTAAAATAATGCTTTTATAATATATAATACCTTATAAACTTAATTAAATATACTTCTCACTAATTTTCAAATGCATTTTTCAACAAGTGATAATGCAAAATTTTTTTCATTAATATAGGAGATAAATCATTAGTGAAATGAAGTAAGATGCTAAAAAAGTTTACATGAAAGATATATAGCTACATTTTATTTAATTATTTTTTAAAAAATATAGTTTTATAGTGATTTTTTATCCTTCAATTATATGTATATATACATTACAACCCTGCTATTACATTTTCCCTCAGCCTAGAATGATTTTTTCTGGTACCTTCAATTTTCCAATTACTATGTTGAAATATCCCTGCTTTTATAATTTAGAAATTAAATTTTTCGCAAAGTCAACTTTTTGAAGCCATCATAAATCTGTAAATGTCATTTTCTTCATGATATTTTGGCTTTCTTTCACAATGTACTCATTTGCAATGAGATTTATTTTGTCAGCTAAGAATTACGGATTTGCTTCATGGTGGAAAGAGGTCTTTTATCACAGTTGTAGTGTAATTCATGGTGGAAAGAGGTCTTTTAGCACAGTTGTAGTGTAATGTACTCCTTGTGATACCACTGAAATGAGTACAGCAGGCCACACACTAAGGGAGCTAATTTCTAATGTAATCTTACTGCTTCATGATATTGCTACATGTGAGCAACACATCGAAAAATACCACACAAGTAGTGAAGAAGATTTTATTTCTGCATGAGAGAAAATGAAAAATAGATTATGAAGTTAAAGACTTCCTTCACTTTAACAATGAACTTGCAAGTGTGCAAATAGAGTTAGTTGAGAATTTGATCATTTCAGTTCTGGAAGAAAATGATAGTAATTTTGATGATGACAATAATGTGATAGTAGTATTTTGCCTATTTGTGCAAAAGTAGTTTCTGTAATAAACATTATAAAAAATATATTTCAGCAGAAGATGGTGATTTTAATAATTTTGAGCATGTGTATGAATTTGAAAAGCAAGTAGAAAGAATTCAGCAGAAAAAGGTATAACAGTCATTCATATTAGAATTCTAAAAAACTGTATAATTTTTGTATTTTTATGTAATATATATTATTTAATAAAAGTGGATTGCCAATTTTCAGTATTTTATTTCATTGCATGAGTAGATATTATGTATTATATGATGCAGAAAGGTTTTTCCTCCAGCAATTTACACCATTTTTTGTGGTCTCTTGAAAGGTGTAAAAGAGGGGTTTTATTGTATGTGTATATATACATATATATTATTATTCAAATATTTTATTTTTGAGAAAACATTTGTTGGAAAAAAGTTAAGAATTGATCTTAAATGTTGAATTTCAAAACCTAAAACAATAAAAAGAAATATGATTAATAGAAACACAAAAAAATTAAAGAAACTAGTTTCTTTATTTTCCAATATTTACATTTTAAATATTATAAACTTTCCTACAATGATTCATTCATGTTTTAAAAAATAAACTATTCAAATTCACTAAAGTTTGTAGTTATATATTTACCTTTCCTTATTGTACACTAATGGATTCACTTATAAGTAATAATTGATAACAAGAAATATTTTCCTCATATAGAAATAAATTATACCATTGCAAAAATTAGTTTTAGCTAGAGATTGGAGAAAACGCTCTTGTGCAAATAATTTATAAATTATTGAAAAATAAGTACTGCCAAGTTCAAAGTTACAAAGAATTGAGAATTTTTAAAAAATATACACAGAATTCTGAATTCACAAATAAAAATTTGCTACTGTTAGTATCAAATTGTTTGTTGTAATTTTTTTAATATTTCACTGTAATGATCATACTGATAATTATGATATAAGAATAATATTATTAAATTATATATATTACTTAGGTACAACACAATGTGTATGTCAACATTTATATATAACTTTAAATATTATGAAATACAATCATTTTTGTTTAGTTTACAATTTAATTTTTAATGAAAAGTTTTTAAATTAATTCTGAAAGTCACCTGATGTGTAGTTATAAAATAATAAAATTTTATTCTCGTCAGTCATATCAATCAGCATAATTTTTTTTATTAAAAATAAATAATTCTTTCTTAAAAATTAGAAGAAACCCTGAGTTTACTATAAAAGTATTATGAATTAAGAATTTATTATTATAAATTATAAGAAGTATTATAAGTTAAAATATTTATTGACCATTCTACACAGTTTTATAATATAATTAATTTGCAGTATAAATTAGTTTCTTAAAAATATTGCAATTTTTTGTTGAAAAAAATTATTTTGCTTTGCATGACTATAATTTTTAACATTATATTAAAAATGTGAAGATTTATTGTCCTCAGACAATTTACATTAGTGTGTGTGAAGTTTGAAATAGATCATGATGTTGAAAAACTATTTCACTTTCCTCAAACAAAAGTTCTTATCAGTTTTCTCTTTTAGAGAAGCTCGGTAATTTTAAAACTAATGTTTGCTCTTTCCAAGCTTTAATAATGTAAATTATCATTTTTTTTTTAAATATCACATACAATAATTCCACATTTAAATTGTTCTATCATCAATAATAACAATATTTATATTATTAAAAGAGCTAAAAATCCTAAAACGCAGTTATAATAGGTTAAGCTAAAATTGTTAATTATTTATTGAACATCAGAATTATTTCAGACTTCTTCAAAAATTCTAATTCATCTTCAGAAATCATAGAAGGTAAGACTTGAGCTAAATTCATAAAGATGATAAGTTTACATGCCCTTTTCAACCTTTTAGACCTAAGGCTAAAATTAAATTAAGCACTTATCCAAGGGTGAGTTTTCCATCAATTTTGATTCTTTGTTATGTTGTTTGGTAAATTTTGATAGCAATGTTATCTTTAAAATTTTTTCTGGTATCTACAACATTTCTATATATATTTACATTCATTCAATATTGTGTTATATCTTTAAGATATAAAATATAAATAATACGAAATGTTAACAAATTCACAATTTATCATGTATTATGTGAATAGAATTTTCATTCAGACGGAATTTCAGTAATTTGCTACAATGTAGTAAAATACCTAGGTACAAATTTAAAAGAAGATTATTCTACATTCGTTGACCAAATAATATTTTGTCATTTTTCCTAGACTAATTAAAGCGATCTGTCAAGACACTGAATTTTCCTCACATGTATTTAATTAAATATTGCTCGTTTTAACAAGTGATGAAAAAAACATATAGTAAACTTCAATATATCATTTAATCTTTCACATGCAGCAGCATCTGTAAAAATCTATTTTCATTTGGTCTGACTAAAATTTGTTTGAAAATTAGGAAGTTGTTTGAATGAAGGGCATAATGAATCAATTCAACAAACAAATGCTTTGATTTAGAAAATTCATTTTATAATGAACATTCAAATTATTTCATTAAAGATCTAAAAGCAATTTAAAAAGCATGCAAATTATGAAATATTTTCTCCTAATTCAAAATTTCTATCTAATAGATATTTCCCTCATGGAAAAGCTTTTCTACACTATTCTTTGATCCACCTATTGTTATGTAAATATTAAAGAAATAGATTATATTTTATTACTTTATTAAGTCCATTTTCATTAAAAAGATTTCAATTTTATAATATGTATTTTTTAGAATAAATAAATTTTCCTTTTAGCACATAAATATACATTAATCAATTTATTCTGCTAATCATCAAAAATCACTACCCTTATAATGTTTTGATGATTGCTTCAAATTATCTTTCTTAAACAAACAAAAAAAAAAAAAAAAAAAAAAAAAAAAAAAAATTAAGTTTTTTAAAACTTTTTACTATACAACAACTATTTATATATTTTTTCAAACATCTATACCCAAAGCCATGTTTAGAATTTCCAAAACAGCATATTTAAGTGCTTCCTATTTCAATTCATAAAGGAAATACGGAATTGTTCATTTTCAACTATACCAATGAGCAAATATGCTTTCTAAACTTTATTAACTCAAGAAAAAAATCCATTTTAAAATTCTGTGGGTGATGCCACAACCAGTTTAATCAAAGAAGTACCCAGGTTGTGTGATGAAGATTATAAACTTCACTCTCTAAAAAGATAAGTTTCAGATAAAACTATTCTTGAATGGGACTTTTAAGTGAATTACTTTTACATTATTATTTTAAAGGGAAATTTTAGACTTAGTTAAATTTTATATAAAACATAGATTAAAAGCTCAAACAGAAAATTTTCAAACAGAAAATTGGCTCCCATGTCAATAGGAATATTTGTCCATAATTATATTAAAGTAATTTTAAAGATTTTTAGTTTAAATTTAAGTTAGAATTGCAAATCAAATTCAAATACATCAATAGAATTATCAAAGACAGTTTACTTCTGCAATAGATTAGCTCTTTCAAGTAGTCTAATTATCATCCTAAATTGATAATAAATGTCTTTCATGAAAACGTATACTAATAAAAGTATGTAAGAGAGTAAAATTAAAAGTAGTACTGATAAAATAATTACTAAACTTATTTTGTCAAACGTTTTTCTAAATAAAAAATAAATTCTCCAGCAAAGATTTAGTTTTTAAAATATAATAAGTATCACACGAAAATCTAAAATTTAAAATACACATGACAAAGTTTATACCTCTAATAAATCATAACATCACATTAATATAGAAAAATAATGAATCATACATAGATTTAATTATTAATTTAATAATAGAAACTAATGCTTTTTGCTAAACTCAGTTGTTCACTTTCAGTTTGGAACAATTATTCAATGATTAAATTTTAAATGCTAGAAATATAAATAATGCTAAAAACAAATATCATAATATAAAAAATAAAATACATAAGAATTTTTCATTTAATGATACTCCTTATTCTATGAGATCAAATGTATTAATAAACACATGAGGATATATAAGTAGTACAATAAATACATTTACAAACAAATGTACTTCCATGCATTCGTTTCATTTCCTTACAATAACATGCATATAGTTTATGATCATTGAAATATTTAATACAAAAGAAAAACTTACTTTTAAAAAAAATTGAAGTGAAAAATTATTTAACATGCATAAGGAGATTTCAATGAAATGAAGCATCAGATTATTTCAACATTTGGCATTTAAGATATTTTTACACATGAATGTCATAAAAATTCTAGATAAATATAACTCATAAAATAAATCAGCAAATGACCAAAAAAATGCAGTTATACACTATAGCAAAAATAAAAAAGCAAATATATTCCTAAATAACAATGATTGTCTAGAAATTTCTGATGGAAAATATACTAATCCAGAAATAAATTTTTCAAATGAAGATTGTCAAAATGTTTAATAAAGTTATAAGCAAAGAAATATATCATTCTTTTAATTACAGAAAAATGTGCCCAGATGTGTCTGCTAATTTGATCAAATCAATATTTCTTAATTCAATATTATTAATATACACATATTCAACATTATTTCATATTTTCAATACTTAACAGCATTTAAAATAACTTATGTAGCAAATGCTTTCATTTAGCCAAGCAGTACTTTTTATATAAATGAAATTATGATTTTATGTAAGAATTTATATATATACAATTCTTTTTAGTGCATAAATTATAATTCATGTTTACATAAAAGTAATTAAGTAGCTCTTAATTTAAATTTAACTTAGAATCGCAAATTATAAACATAAATTTATTTGTTAATAACACATATATATATAAAAAAAATTAAAATTTCAGATCTTCATAAAATAAAAATATAAAGAATCTACAGTTAATGAGTTTTGACACCACACAATTTATAAAATATTTTGAATTTAGTTATAACAAAAATTAATGAATGAAGTAATTGAGATATAATTCATTTTGTAATAAATATGTTTCAAGCTAGATGTTATCTATATAAAAGAGAGAGCTAAGGGAAGTCATAGATATAACAATTTCAAATGATATGTTTTGGTGTTAAAACAAATTAAATAAATGTTATTTAGTTTAAACTCAACAATTTAAACACAATTTAATTTTAAAACATTAATTTATAAAAGCACACCATTTCTCATTGCACTAAAAAATAAATTCAATGAAACACTTTATTGGCACTTTTAAAATATTATATAACATTAGTATACCTCAAGATTTTGCAAGAATGCTTTTAACAGTTTTTAATTTGTCTATACGTTTCTGTAAATGCACGTTAGCAGTTTCCAATTCTTCAATTCTTGCTTGTGCATCTCGGAACTAAGAAAAAATTAAATAAGTTATTTCAAATGAAAGGAAAACATCTCAAATTTAAATTATACAGATAATTTATCATTGATTTCTTTTATTTAGCTTAGCAAAAGCTTGGAATTAAACTTTTCATTCTAGAATACACTGGCATTTAAAGCATAAATTTATAGTTAAATTTTCCAGTGCTCACTTTCATGAATTAAAATATTTATTGAATGTGTAAGAGCTATTGATTTTATACACTGTTCAAAACAATTAAAGGATATTGTAAGTTTTATATAAAATACAGATATAAGCGAATTTTTTTTTGCCGAAAATGGGAGAAGATAATCACAAATGAAAATTTTTTCTGATTTTCAAACTGTGGAGTATGCTAATTTTAAGTTCGACCTCAAAAACATCGCTTCAGTGGCAGTGAATGAAATTTGACTTTCAACTGAATAAAAGACAATGAAAACAAGGATGATCGGCATTCAGTGACTGCTTTGTTTTGATGAGTACGATGTCTCAATGAAGTCATTTATTCGATTCAGAAGCTTGGAGAGTTGTTGGTAGGTTAGAAGGGGACCAAACTCAATCTGAAGTAGCACAAGCCATTGGAGTGTCACAAAACGTGATTTTCAGGATCTGGAACCGTTTTTAAGAGACTGGAAGTACAGGCCAAAGACCAGGGCAAGGTCATAGACGGGCTACAATGCCCAAGGAAGATTGTTATTTAGTGTTAAAGGCTCGAAAACACCAAAATATAAGCGCTACTCTTTTCCAACAACACCTTTGCTCCGCTGCTGACACCATGGTTTCAACTCACTGTTCGAAACTGACTTTACGGTGTAGGTCTGTATGCTCGCCGACCCATGGTATGTGTTAAACTAACATCAAGGTATCGTCGGAAACGCAGGTGCAGTGGGCAACAGAGCATGTGAGCAGGATTAGAAATGAATGGAGAAATGTTCTTTTTCTGACAAGTTTTTCTGTTCATCCTGATAATAGATGTATTTTCATCTGGAGGTACAGTGGCAGTAGGAATAATCCTGTGTTTGTGCACGAAAGTGTCAGATTTGGTGGTAGAGAAGTGGTGATGTATCTCCATTAACAGGCACACAGACCTCTATATCATTTGAGATGGACCTCTGACTGGTCGCCGATATAAAGATGAGATCCTCAGACCTATTGCAGTCTCTTATGCTACATTTGGAGATGACTTCATTTTAATAGACGATAACTGCAGGCCACATCGTGCTAACCTGGTGGAGGATTTTCTTTTCGATGAAGGAATGGTACGAATGGAATGGCCAGCGTGTTCTTCAGACATTAATCCAATAAAGCACGTTTGGGATGCTTTAGGAAGACGAATTGCTGGCCACCAACCACCCCCACAAACTCTCTAAGAACTGGAAAGATGGGACAGAATACCCCAACTCGTGATTAATAGCCTCATTGACTCCATGCCTCAAAGGTGTTCAACATTGCTGGATGTCCGTGGAAACCATACCTCCTATTGAAGATGATTTCCTTTGAAGAAAACACCTTTTCTTATTCCTTTTCTCTCATATGCACAAATTGTGTTTTTTCCTTTTGTACACAAATGCGCAATAAAATGCATTTTTTTTT
>JAPDSC010033859.1:2341-15320 GCA_026290005.1 Latrodectus geometricus
ATATATAGTAGGGATAGTAATATATTTAAAATAATATATAAGAAAACTGATATAGTTATTTAGAGTGACAGTGAACCTATGTAACCACTTATAACATGTGATAATTTTTTCCATATATGTTTTATATTCAGTTAAGTTATTTTCTACAGCCAAAACACTTATAATAATTAATATGTAGAAATATATAATCCTGTTAATCTATTCATAATATAAAATATATCTCTTCAGTATTTCCAAATGATGAGAATCAAGATTTCTGTATTCGCCAAAATTTTTTAATTTAATTTCAAAAATCTGAATGAAAATGATAAAAGGATACAATTTCTCTATTTTTATTTATAACATTATTTCATTCTTTGACGTTTATACTTGCTAACGTGTATGTATGATTTATAAGCTTTTTATCTGACTTCAAAAATCTGAATGAAAATGATAAAAGGATACAATTTCTCTATTATATTCATAGCATTATTTCATTCTTTGACGTTTATACTTGCTAACGTGTATGTATGATTTATAAGCTTTTTATTTTTATTGTCTTATTTTTCTGTTAATGAGGAGTTCTGTTTTTAATTAAGTGACAGCACATTAATTTAATAACGAACGTTTTGAAGAAATAAACATTGCGCATTTATAAAGTTCATTCAATGTTTTCTCATTTTTGATGTTGAGATCTGGCAGGATCAAAAATAATTATTACTCGAAACACCATTACTTCAAACTGGATTAAATTATGCATTTCAATCCCTGATATACCAAACTCTTATTATTTTGCATAAATCACTGTAAATTTCTTGCATAACTTCTCTTGACCTTTAAACTAATTTAGCTTTTATTACGTTTTGCAAATATGAAACGTTTAGTAGATTGTTTTACTTTTTATTAACCACCTTTCCTTTCATAAAGATGAAAAATCTATTTTAATTGAAGTGTAGGTCAGGTTGTTTACTATTCCTATAAATAGTTTTATAAATTATTTCAAATTTTGTGTTAGATTAATATATGAATTATGAATCTGTAGTGTGTTTATATTGGTGTTCTGGAACAGATAAAAATGACATGTGTAACAAATAAAAATGACAGAAAAAATGTGTCTTTATTTAGATAGGAGGAAAAAAAAAGAAAGAAAAGGAAAACACATTTGGGCATATGAGAAAAACTAATAAAAAAGGCGTTTTCTTAAAAATATTGTTTTTAACAGGAGATATAGTTTCCCTGGACGGCCTGCAAAACTAACATCTTTGAGGCAACGAGTGACATTGGGTATTTATATAGGCATGTGATATTTTGTTCACATGACCTCCAGAATAGCTTTTTTCTTGTTCTTGGAAACCCTATAACACCCCAAACATGCTCTGTAGGGTTTATGTACGGGGAAAACGCTAGCTATTCTGTTTGTATAGTTCCTTCTTCCAAAAAGAAATCATTCACCAAAATAGTATGATGTGACCTGCAATTGTCATACACTAACATGAAATCATCTCCTATTGCAGCAAACTAAAAGACAACAATAAGTCTGACTATATCTTCTGAATGAGTAAAACGAGATTCATTCAAGAAAATAATATTACGCTATTCGCTTCTCATCCATTTCACATGCTCAGTTGCCTACTCCCTGATATCCCTCTCAGTATAGTTTGTAATTAACGAAACCAACGACATTGGTCAGCGAGTATACGGTTTTAAAGTGGGAAAGCGATTTAGGACATTTTGTGCTAAAACTGTAGTACAAGTAACCCAATGAAGGTATCCGAGAAGAGCCAATTACATATTTCAGGTTTTTTCAAGGTGTAAGTGTTAAATATTGGTATCCACTGCTTTGTTGCAAGTCTACGACCTTTCTCAGATTTTTGGCTTGCAATGCTGGCCTCAAAAAAAATTATATATAAATATATATATACTGCTATTTTATAAAGTACTTGCAATACCCTCTAAGTATTTTGAGTAGCATTTTTTGTTTCAAATATGATCAAATAACAATAAATAAAAATTATGCATTCAGTAATTATTTGGATATAATTTAAGAAAATTTAATCAATATTTAGAATTGTATGCGTTAAGAATACGTTTTTTTACGTTTAATTATAAATCGTTTAATTTATGAATACGTTTAATTTATAAAATCCTGATAATTATTTTCATGTGTTTTTACTAATTTTATATTTAAACTATATGTTAGACAAAATTTATCATTAATTTAATAATAAAATTACAAATAATTTTTAAAGTAATTTTAAATTAAAAATTATGTTCGTCGTTACAAATTCCTTTTAAATTCAAAATTTTTCTATTATTTTAAGTTTATAACAAAATAAATTTTCTAAAAAAATTTTGACTCTTATTTTAAAAATATTTACATTTAAGATAACAAAAAGAAATTTTGTCTTTCTTTGTAATTATAAATAAAATGTTTCTGTGTGATACAATTATCATTTCAAAACTATTATTTTGAAGTGAAAATATATTTCCTTGGAAAAAGAATAAGGTTTTAAGAAAAAAAATAGCTGTTTCCGAGGGAGGAAAATCATGCAACCAAATAATAAAGTGGTATGATAAATAATTTTTACATTCATTGAAAAATATCCACAATAACACTAGATAATAAAGATTTTTTATTTGAAATAAATAACATTCTTTCTTAAATTTCAGCTCTTTCTAAATAACATTCTTTCTTAAATTTCACAAAGGTTAATTGGTATTTCTTGGGGAATTATTTAGGATTTCGCAGTATTATCAGTATTTTATCGTTAGAGCTGCTCCATGGCATATTAATGGTTTTATATATTAAGAAATATTAGATATTATTTTTCACAATAGCAAACTACGGCATTTCGAATGATATCTTAGACAACGAAACAATGGTATCGCTGACAGTATTGAGCTATACACCTTCTTCTGTAATAGTTTGGTCTAATGGACATCATCACATTTGACAAATTGTTTTTTTTTAAACATCGATTTTAAAGTATGATAGTAAGTGAGTTTTCTTCAATAATTCTCCTGGACTAAATTGTTCTCCTTTCAGTTAACATACTGCGATGCTTATAGCGTAAGATCCACTTTCGAGTTTATATTTGTACTTGAGAATGCTGTAAATCGGTCACTCTATTTCAGATGGCATGCGAGTTTAAAGGCTTTCTGATCAAACTTTTTTTCATTATTTTTCAAGCATTACTTATTTCATGACCATTTTTAAAGTTCTTATCAATTAATGGCTCTTTTTGTAGATATTTTTTAAGACTTCCTGTTACATCAATTTCAATGAAAGTCATTTAAGTGGTATACGAGTATATATAAATGCGTTCCATAGAATCATACAGACTTTAAATTTTCTTACATCAACTATAGAAATTAAAATTCAATATTGTAGAACTTGCATTGTTTTTAAACTTATATATGAACTATTTCTTATACTGGACATGGAACAATAATAGAATACTTAATAGAAGAAAAGTATGATTTTTACAGATTTATGTATTTTTGATTTTCAATTTGACTATGATAATCAGCCAATTCTTAAAAATTTTCGAAATTAGACTTCCTTATTCCAATAAGACGATTATGAATTCTTTGAAGTTACTAGCAATGATTTTTCTATAAATGTATTTGCAAAATGCTTCTTGATTTGTTATTATAAGCAAATTAATTAAAATTATTACATTCCTGGATATCTAAGTAATTAATATATTTTATTGATTTTTTGTATTATTCCGTGGTATTATCATTATCATAAAAGCTATTTCGTAATTTTCACTGTTAGCAATGTGGCTCTCAATATATTATTATTTATTGTAATATATACAATGTATTGTAATATATGCATATATATTATCTATGAATACATTTCTAAACATTTTACTTTAAAAATACTTATTTCACTGGTTATATAACGGTATATTTTTTCAATAATATTGGATACACTGAAAATATGAAATCTTTTTTATTGATTTAACCAAAAAATTCACAAAATTTCAATGATATTGGAAAAATAAACGAAAAAGAAAAAACGCTTTCAGTCTAGCATTTGCATGAATATATTTTGATCTTTAAACCCTATACGAAATATTATTTATTTTGATATTAAAATCCAGGTATTTGCTTTAAGACTGCTATATTATGAAAACAGAAGTTTATTTGAGGTTCCGGTTTATTACACTACTATACTAACGTATAATAATACATTGCTGAAAAATAATGTAGCAGAAACTTTCTTTTTTTTTAAATATTACGATCATCCAGGAGAATTAAATTATACTTCTATATACAAAATGGATTTATTTTTCATATTTTTAGATTATTTAAATTTTTGTATTCTGCATTCTTGTATTTTACATTAAGTAGAGAAAATGCAAGTAAATTTGAATACTTGAATTTTTTTTTATTCTCTCTCAAAACTTTTATAGTTTCGAAACATAAATTTAAGTAATATTGATGACTTACTCTATTTTAATAAGTCATTAATACCTGGTTTTTCAAATTTTATCATTATTTTTTTAAAAATAAAGAACAATTTACAGTTACTGCAACTTTTAATCAAATTGTTATTACTGTAAGGTATTACTGAAATATGTTTAAAAATATTAGAGTTAGAAGAATATTACGCAAAAAAATATATAATCTCTGTAACAATCCAGCTTCCAGTCGTGCAGTCGCCTAAGAACGCCAGAAATCGACTAAATCGCTACAGCTACAGGATGTGGTCGCATCTGCTACTGCTACTTGGATCTGCTACTACTCAAAAAATATATTATCTTCTCTTCTGCTAAGGGTTTTAGGGCTGTGCCGCCTATACTGAATGAATGTTATAATTCTACACCTTGGATCATTTTTTGCAGGTTAATATTGTGATCTTTTTATTTAAAAACTTAATTTCTCCTCTCAATGGCGTAATTTTTTATATCTACAATTTTAATTTTATAATTGTTTATTACAAATTTATGTAAATAAATCTTGTGTATTTAATTGCCTCGAGCGTGCTTACAAATTTAGAATTGAGACACTCGTAGCGACGCTCTTCTATTTTTTTTACAGTACAGAAAATATAAATATACTTTTTATTTCCAATGACCAGACATAAAAGTTTAGGAACTGAGAGCTTGTAAACACAACTTACAAACAACAGAACTAAAGACAGATTGAAACCATTACCTGGAGAATATTGTACTTGCCTTCAGGAACATTGACTCATTTGTAGCACCATGAAAAGTCCCATACTGAGCAGGTGTTCCCTGTTTACGATCCAGAGTTTTTCAACACATGCTTATTTGCATTGACATGTTTACGCGATGATCGGAAGTACCTATTTCCAGACTAAACAGCTGAGAGAATCGCCGAAGCCTTTACACTGGATTGATAGCGCGATTTGGTGTGCCTATTGCAATCAATACCGACCAGGGCAGTCAGTTTGAAAGCGAATTTTTTCCTTCCTTAACTAAGCTATTGGGTATAAAGCTTTGGCGAGTTAAGGCTAACTAATACTTTGAAACATACATTTAACAAAGTTCTCTCTCTTTCCCACAAGGAATTATTTCACACCCTTACATATGTGTTAAATAGATTCGGTCCACCGACCGCTAACCCATTACTATGACGGACCATTCAAGGTAATTTCCAGGAACGCAAAACATTTCGTGTTAAATACTAATGGTCATCACAAATGTGTTGCAATTGAAGATTAAAACTTGTATTTTATCAGGATTAAAATAATCCTGAAGCTAGCAATATTGAGGAGAAGTCTTCTATTATAACAAGTGCTGGACGCCGGGTTAAATTGTTTTTACTATACCAAGTCTAACTTCTTGGCATTTGCTGGGAAAATGTGACGGTCTTGCAAAGAAGAGAAATTTTTATGCCTATTCTTAGTATGATCACTAGAGCATGCGCGAGGTATTCCAGAGCAGTATTAAAACAATCGCTGCAAGAGTACTCCAGCTCCCAGTTCTTTAGTCGGCGATGAATGCCGGGAATCCACACTATAGATACAGGATGTGATCTCATCTGCACTGCTACTTTTTTATGGATTATATTTTGTAGTTACTTCAGTATGTTTATAAAATACTTGTGGATTATTATATTTCGGAGAATACATATATCATCACAATAGTTGTATAAAATGCATGAATTAAATACATGACTCCTTATTTAAAAATTAATTAGATGTGTATTCTTTCGATTTTCTGAGAAGTTTATAAAAAGTTATTTTTCTCTATATTTAATACAGAATATGAAGATAAATTTTCAAGCAAAACAAGTTAAACGTTTGCAGTATTAAAAATAAAAGAAGGTTTAGGGTTTTTTAGAATATTTTAAACAATTAAAAGTTGCTTCTAGAGCTCTTTAGTCTGTTGCTGCTCACTTGTTAAAATTACTTAATAAAAGCACATGCACTGAAAAACATATCGTATTGCTTTTATTGGTTTGTAAATTAATACAAAATTTAATGTGTGGTATACACATGAAATATATGCTCAAGAAATGTAAAGAAATTTTAGTAAGAGTATTCATAAGATGAAAAACACAGGGTCTGTATTAAAGAAGGATACATAAGTTAGAAAAAATAATAATATCAACTTATATATTAAATTTGAATGCTTCAAATAAAACTATAAGCAGCAAAGCTGAAAAAAAGAGAAAACCATTATCAGTATAATGCCCTTAATCGCATTTCTTTGCTGCAATTTAGGAATAACGCAATTCTGCAAAGTTGATTTATTCTGAGCATTTGGTACACAAAGGGATTTCACAGTTATGCCAGTGAAGTATTTGAAGAACAGACCAAGAACAAATATGATTACGAGGCCGCATTCGTGTTTTTTTTTAAGGCGACTATTGTTAAGATGTTAGAGAATTTGTGCTACAGAATAAATGCAATTCTTGAAATTAAATCTTCCAATTAAGGTGAAATGTGCCTCATTCATCCTGTAAAGGAGATATGTTACCTCTATCTTATCTATTGAAGATGTTACTGTTTGGTGTGAAAATGTGGAGCATACACAATTGGACACCCACAAATTGAAATATTTGAATGATCTGAAATATTTTAGGAAAAATCATCAGATAGCACACTGCAGAACTAAGGAACTTTGATTTTCTGTAAGTGCAAACTAAAGCAACAATCTTATAACATTTAATAAAAAAACAGTAATCAAATTATGATTTTCCGCAAAAGCTATGGCAAATAATCACTTAAATCAAGATTGATCACAAATACATTAAATTTCTTAGTTTTATTTACTAGCACCGTACACTTCTTGCAAAACATGACCTTCATTGTGATTTCATTAATTTATTTGCATTCAAATTTCCTTAAATTAAACAACTTTATCGTTGCTTTGTAGTAAGCACTATTTTGCTGGCGCATTCCAACTTTGCTGCAAAAAAACTTCTCTTTACGCTGCTTTTTAAAGATTTAACAATGCTTTGCTAATGATGTTTTATGATTGAACCATTTTCTGCTGTCAGCCATTGGGAAATATGAAAGGGCGAGAGTTTGATTTTATATGATAGAAATGCACTATTTTAAAGTTTATCAATATAAGAGTTATAATATAAAAGTTATAACAGTTATAATTTAAAGTTTATAAATATATTTTCTGTATTTCAAACAGACAAAAAACACATTTTTAATTTTTTCACTGTAACATTTCATGTATTAAATTTCCTCTAAAAGATCAAATAATTATTATTCTTTCCACACAAACAGACAACAGAATATTTTTTCTTCCAATTCACCAAATCTGAAATTAGAATTTCTGGAATATTTTATCGAAATTTATAACTAAAGTATTATAATCTTTGAAAGAAATTACATATAATATAATAATTATTTTTCATACAATTCTTACCTGCATGAAGATCAATGATTAAAAAATATTGTTAGTTTTAAAAAAAATGATAAGCTTTTTGATTTTATTAATAAAAATGAATATAACAGATTCGTTTCAGGTCAAAAAATATTTAGCTCTGTAATAAATCTTTATTATAAGATACAATTTGATATATTTTTAATTTTACGTATTAAAAATTAACTATAAAAGTTAAATAAAATCTTATTAACTCATATTACTATGATATTTTATAAAATACAGCTTTTTGAAAAATTAAAGAAAAAATTGTTATTAATAAAATATAAATGTACACAAAGCTCCCATTTACACTGCTATACAATATTCTTAGTGGTATATTGTTTAATTATGTATGCGTAGGAAAGTTGCATACACTAAGACTTAAGGAAATATAAACACAAAATTTCAAATTATCCTTTTCATAAGAAATCGCTATTTAGATAACTACTCATATCTAGATAGTCAGTGATGTCTTGTGAAACTTTTTCTGATAAATGTTTTTATACTTGATCTAGTATAGATCTAAGTTTGAAAATATTTTTTTTTTACAAATTGTTTTTCTTGAATTTTCAAATAATCTTCATTGAATAAAATCAACGAAGATTATTAGAAAACTCAAGAAAAGTAACGAATTTCAGATAACAAAACTTTTTGTAGTTCAAAGAAGTTTCTTCTCCAATAATTTTTACTTAGTTCAGGAATTTAAGACAAATATATTATGCATCTAACTTCTTATCAGTAAAGTAAATCAGTATGAAAATGAATTCTGAGAGAAAAAAGAAGACAAGGAACCAAATTGCCCTAAGCAATAAAACAGAAAAAAATTGAATTATTTTATGTTAAAAATTCACTTAGTAAAGGTCCCTACATTTCACAAATTGAAGTGATATTCAATATTTAGGGAAACTGTAAAATTTTGATGCCATTCATTGTAGTTAACTTAAAGCTGTAAGTAGCCCATGATAAAAAAATCCTTTGAAGGATATATAAAGGACAACAATAATTTATTAAAAATGAGGATAATATTATACTCAGCATACAGAGTCAATTGGTTGAATACAGTGGTATACAATTTTCTTTGAGATGAATCATTTTTTCAGCTTGATAAACACTTAAACTATTAAAATATACTGTTGCTAAAAAATTACTCATGCATCAACGTGAAGAATTAGATTCTTAAAATTAAAATAATGATTTCTTTTTGACTTGCTCGCATTGTGCTTGAAAGCTACAATAAATAGCTTGATTATTAAAATTTGATATGCAAGTAATTCACATTTTTCAGTGGCTGTATTTTATAATAGTATAAATTAATTAATATCCTAAAATTTGCTGAATTTTAAAATATTTAGTATTTTTAATGTAGAAAAATATTCGATAAATTACAATAGACTATGAAAAGAGCTTACTTAAGAGACTAAAAACATACTTAAGAGACTAAAAACAAATTTGCAAAGGCTTATTTTCCCCTAGAATATTAGATCTCTTTATAAGAAGAAAAATTGTTTTCATAATACTTTATTAATTTCGAAAACATTTTCTTTTAAGTATCAATTGAATTAATATGAAATAAAGAATTTTTTTAATTTTATTTAACAAAGAAATATAACTTTAAACTTATCAAAGCATATTTTAAAAATGACTTCAATTTATTGAGAGGGGAAAAATTGTTTCATTTATTACTTTGATACCCATCAACGGTTGAACAGCATGAAATTTATAGTTCATTTAACAGCCATAAATAACATTCAGGATCATTTCACACCATCGACGGGCCATTCCGGTAATGTTTTCACCTCGTAAAAAAAGAAAAAATGCGAAAAATTCAATTTAAAATGGGTTAAATTAAAACTAATGGACTTCTGCCTTTACTATTTGCTTGAACTATATTTAATCTTATGTAATGACATTATATCTTAATATTTCATTAAATAATCTGTGATATGTTAGTTATTATATGTATTTAACCATACAATTATGTCATTAAAAGATTAAAAAATGTTTTGCTGAAATATCCTGGATTGGCATTAATTAGTCAATAAAAATCAATCAAAATCATTTGATCTATCAATGAATCTATCAAAATCATTTGATCAATTTCTCTTGGCAAAGAAGAGCAGAGAATGTTGGAGTATTTAGTTTAAAATATTAAATTTGAAATATTATGAAGCAGAATATTTGATATAAACGTAGTTTGAATTTTTTATTTTGCTTATTACAGTTGATAAATTTAACTTGCTTTAAAAAAAAATAATAATAAATAAAAAAAAATGCTTGCAAATGTCAACACTGTTTTGTATAACTCTAGCGATATACACTATTTCTTATAATAACAATACGACATTTTAATGTAATTTGTTGAAGCAATATATTTTTAAAAATGTATATTTTGCAGTTTCGAATTTTCAAATGAATTCTTATTCAGAATATTTCTTTCAATTTCATTCATTTGATCAAACTTTCTCAATGAAACTAAATAAGAAAATATTTCGCAAAAATACTAATTCAGATTCAATTCACGTATTCCATCCCTTTCATATCTAACTAGTTTTACCTGAAAGTCCCCAAACAATTTCAAGATTCGCTGATTTCATGAATTTTGTTACTACACTTATTCGACCCATCTCTAGAGAATGATTCTAGGAAAATAACAAAATTCTTTTTCAGAAAAACACATTAAATTTTACATTCCTTGTTTTGTATTTGTACTTACTTCAACTTGTATATCTAAGTCAATCTTCTTATATGGTTTAGAATCGTGACCCTTTCCCCGTACTTTTACATGTTTTAAATAATTTAATTTTTCAGCATTAGTTTTTCCTAACCATATTTATTACTTTGTATAAAGAATTGTTTTTTTACATAATATACCGAATTATTCATAGTAAAAAGGCAGTTGTTAATTAACAATTACTTAATTGATACAATAGATAGTAACATGAATTATACAAAACAAATGTTCTTATTGTAATTTATTTGGTATGCATTTTCCAATCGGATTAAAATCGTAAATTTTTTTAAAACACTTTTTGAATGAATTCGTTGATGAATTTAACATAAATAAAACATAAAAATATCTAAGAAATGTTTATTTATAAAATTAAATGAAAAAACTCAATATTAACAACTTATAAAAATCATTTTTTTGTGTATAAGGAATATTCAATATTTAAAGTTTTTCTTTTAGTGAATTCATTAATTAATAATTTAATTAGAAAAGAAAATAACACTGTGTAAAATTTAATAAAAGTTTGTGAACGAATATATAGTAAAAGGTAGAATCTAAAATATTGACTCTGATTTATGTTTTATTATATGATCTATAACATATGTACACATTTTCACTAACGTGACAATGACATTATATTAAAATTTAAAATAATTGAGAAAATGCTATTATAATTCGTCAATCCATTGAGCTTCTTTTCATTATATGTGCACCACTCAAAAATCTGTACTCTGAAATAGCAAAGTTTTTGTTTAAATATTTTAATAAACGTCATAGAATTCATCTTAGATTGTCAAAATTGTTGCCCTATATACTTTAAGTTAAATTTCAAAATTTTAATTCTAAAGTGATTTTTAATTCATAAAAAAATTACTTAGCTAATAATGCTTACTATAATTCCAATAACAAATATCTCATTTAATTACCATTACTAAAAAAATGCGTCTAAATCACTTAAAAAATATCCTTATAATTCATGTTTATCTAAATGCCATTATCCAATGCAATAAGAAGAGAATTTGATATAGGATAGGGTGTACTGTCATTAATAATATATATAATAATATTAATAATATATGAAAAAATTATTTAAAAAATTTAAATATGTTAAAAACTTTTTGACTCTTATTCCTTCATTCTAATTGTAAGAAATTTATTTGAATTCATAATCATATTTTTCTGTTCCACTTTTTTGCGGTTTTAATAGACAATTTTATGATCATATATGTAAATTATATAATATAAAGTTTAATACAGAGTTGTAATATCTTTCCATTAAATTGCACGTTTATGTCTATGTGTATAAATTTAACATATTATTTTTAGATTTTGAAATTAGTTTAATGAATTTAGTTTTTTAATTAAATGATAATTAAATACTAATTGTGTAATCAAAATACAATAACATTTAAAATAAAACACAGAAGGAAAAGCAATCATCAACTTTCACTTCATTTCAAAGTTAGTTTTGATGAGTTATTTTAAGCACTAATGATTTGTACGATTATTGATTATTCTTATTCATTATATGAAATAGAATTAAGGAAAAACTAATGCATGCCTAAAGTTCTGAATTCGACAGAAACATTGAACTAGTTTATCTTTTATTCTCTGGTAAATTATTAACAATCAAATTCCTATTATTTCTTAAGTTACTTAAGAAATTTTTAAATATTATTTTAGTAGTTTATGCTTTTAATGTTAATTAATGAATTATCAGTTCTATATAATGCGAGAACTTTAAGCAAAATTATTCATTTAATACACGTTTTTTATTAATTTTTGTTTTTATTTATTTATTTATTTTTATCACAAATGATATATTTTAATTTCATAATATTCAGACAAAACTTGCAGGCTCAATTTAATATTTATAATGTTAAAAATAAATGAAATCGTATTTGTTCACAAGCTATTATAGCTTTTGTGGGATAAGTTTAAATAATTTTCAGCTTTACGTTTTTTAAATTTATGTTTCTTCACAACTAGGAAATTTAGGCAATATAAATTCTTAGAAAAAGTAAGGGCATTTTTAATAGAAGTGATTTATTTCATAAATTAAAAGCGTTTTTCTTAACGTATCATTAAACCTTACAAGAAATTTTCTTTTACGTCTACTTTAAGTGAGAGAAATGAACACGCTAGAAAGTAATTTTTTCTTTAATGCTCAACATGATAGCACTTGAAATAAGATTTCTTTTCATTGATTTGGGAAAAGCGACACCAGGAAGGTAATTTAAAATTTGATTATACTAAGTGAAATGTAATAAATTATTTCTCAATGGGAAAATAAAATAGCTATGCGCAGTTTATAATTAAGAATTTGGTAAAAATATTTAAAATAAAAGGCTTCAAATACTCACAATATAAAATGGAGTTACAAAATATATATATATATATATATATA
>JAPDSC010033860.1:0-11150 GCA_026290005.1 Latrodectus geometricus
GCTATAAATTTCTTTCAAAGAAGTCTTTTAAAAAAAGTGAAAATAAAGTAGATAAAAATTTAAAGTAAACTATTTATTAAATGTTTCCGAAAATACGAAAGTAGAAGAAATATAAGGCTGACAATTTGATACATAAATTTATTTTAAAATATTTTCGTGCGTGATCAATTTTTGTGTTGTCTGTTTTCTGTGACTTGCATTTTATTACGATAAAAAAATTATCCTTGTTTTTCTTAAGAAAACAAGTTTTCTTAAAAAGTAAATTTCTTGTTTTTCTTTTAAGAAAACAAGGACTCAAGAATATACTGAGAAAATTTATAAGACATAATATCCTTTTTCAGTTCAAAATGGCAAAATTTTGAAATTCTAATATTTTAGACATTTATGAAAATACGTCCACTACCTTTCCAGTATAAAACTACTTTTTTTATTTTTAAATATTTTCCTAACCAAAACAAAGTTCATTTACGGATAAAATTTTAAAGATTTGAGTTTTATGTATTTTTGTTCCATAAATTTAGATTACTTATTGATGATTCCAAATATAAATTTAAGTGTAAGCTTCCTTGATTATAGTTTTAAACTTTTCTTCCTAGCAATAGAATAAAATTGAGTATATCTAAGCTAGAGATTATAATTAAAACATCAGTAGTCCTATTATTATAGTTACTAGAGATGTAATTTATAATTCATATCAGAACATCTCACCCACAAATTTCGTGGATCTGAAGAAGACGAGGGGAAAGTGTCGCTCACATTTTTTATCCGCTTCATTGGCGAAACTTTGGCGAGCGATTTCATTCACAATCTTCAACTTTCTATTCCAAGAGATGAGTCTCAGTTTGTCTGTAACCTCTTCCCATTCCCCCGAATTCAACTTCGCCGGCTGAGAAGTAATTCAGACGTGACCCGCCCTGGTCACGCTACAGTAGTGGGGTATTTTTGGTGTTCATTGACTATAAGATTGTTAGAAAACTGTAGTAAGATTGATAGAAGATAAAATATAAAAATGCCGAATTTGCATTATATACACAGTGGGGCTAGATTTTTGTTTTTCTTGAGTTTGTTTTTGGCGACCGGTGCCTCGGAAGATACTCAATGCCCGGACAGATGTCTTTGCTTTAAATCAACGGTACGATGCATGTTTTTGCAACTGGACAAAGTACCAGAATTACCACCAGATACTACTATATTGTAAGTAGATCTTAAAACTTTTTTTCTTGTAGTGATTTTAAAATATTTTTAGAAATTGTAAATCTATAAAAAAGAATAAACCTTGAATTATTCTTTTTACAATATTCGATTCATTTGGTACGATTTTTTCCAGTATATTGTCCTGAATTCTTAGCCAGTTAGGAATTTAGTGTAATTAAGAACTTAAAAGAGGACATTATAACCTAATTAAAACGTAGAAATATTTGAAAACTCGTATTTATTTAAAAATAATACCAATCAAAGTTCAAGAATTTTTATACTTCACACAGTAATTTGTCATGAAATCTTTGATTTGTTTAATAACAATTGCAAATTATAAACCGTGAAACAATAAAATTATAATAGTTAATATTTATGAGGATTTACCTCTTATTATAAAAGTACTTTCATAAATTTTATGGTATATTAATTTGATATGAGATTACAGGAATGCTTAAAAACTAAACTCGAACGGTATTATAAGTATCTCTTTACTTTTTAATATATATTTGAAATTTCACTCAATCAGAATCAATTGTATTTATAATTTTATTATAGTTAACATTTAGAATAATAAACGAATGAGAATAAATTTGTTCAAAAATTATAATTGCTTTGAAAATTTCTATGAAATACTGTTAATGAAAAAAAAAAAAACTTGAAGTTTAAAATTCACATGAAATGTTTTTTTACTTTAAGGAACTAACAATTTAGAGATTATTTTTTAAAATTGAAATGCATTTCATTACAAAATCAATAAAATGGAAATTAAAATTCATAACATAAATGTTATCTGAAAAGAACTTTTTTTGAAAATTTTAATTTAATTTTAATGTTTAAAGCAAATATTTTTGTTCAAATGCGTCACGTAATTTCGATAAGTACATTACAAGAGTTAGACTTTTCCAAGTTTCTATAATTTTTAATGAAAATGAATTGGATGTGTCATTAAAAAAAATTAGTCCTATTATAATTTTATTTGGCAAAATATTAGAATTTTTTTGCCTATTTAAAAAAATTATAAATTGACACTTAACTCCTACTAATCAAGTGCGTTAGCTTTTACAAAAGGATTTTTAAGAAATTCATCCTCAAAATTTGCAAAATAAATTTTCGAATATATTTTTTAATATAAAAGCAAAAATGAATAGAATTTAAATTAAAAATCACGATTTGCATATTCAAATAAAAACTTTTTGTGCAGATTAACAAATAGAAAATCTAGTTAATTTTATCAACATAGAAGTATTACAATATTTTTTAAGAAAACAATAATTATCTATTCTTAATTCTTTGAGAAATTATAGTAATTATAATTGATAAACCATTGAAAAAAAATTCAGTTGGAAAAATAATACGGAATATGTTTAGAAATTGCCTTAGAACTTTTTTTTTATGATGAACTAAAACTTAATTCTTTGATCAGACTACATTTAAATATTTTCGAAAAACTACGCATGCGCAAAATGGGTATTAAATAACATTTGATTTTATAGCAATTATGACTTTGTTTCTCTATTACTTGTTTTAAATTCATATGAATTAAGTCTGATCGATTCCGACGTAATAAGACCTTTACTGAAAGAACCTATGCACGTTGACCCCATGGTATTAAATCTATACCGAAATTCTAGACCACTAAATTAATGGAACTTCATGATCTCAAATCTAGTCAGTTAAAAATTTCCTCTTTTTTCGCGATAAATATGTGAAATAACCCAGTGGGTTAATAATTTTGTATGAACTTAGTGAAACAGATTAATGTAATAATAATGAACTTAATAAAAAAGGAATAACTTCATTTAAATTTTTTACAACCATTCCATATTATAATTACTTACTTTCAAGAGTTATAATTTACCTACTTTAAATTATTGTTGCAGCAGCTAACTGTTGCGTCATGGTTATATTTGCCAAAAGTATTTAAGCATCTAATCGTGAAAATTTAATTTTGGATTTAAGAAAAATAGATTTGACAAAACGTTTTTCTCTTTACTATATCAAACAAATATTGAAAAATGATATTGATTGACCGGTTTAGATAGATTATTTTTTGTACATTTAACTTAGTTGTATTTTCTTTTAAACACTAAAATGAATTTTAATTTTTTTTTTGATGAATATCTTTATATAAATGTTTAATTAGTGGGTTTTATGTGATAAAATATACTAATAAGCAAATAACGCATTTCAGACTTGAAAATATAAATATTTCAAATAGAATGATATCTAATAAATGCATAACTATAAAATATAAATAAATGAAAAGTATATGGATAATTTTTGCGTGCAAAAAATATCCGTAAAGCGACAACTAAACCAAATTCGGATTTGTTTAATGGATAGATTACCCAGTCTAATACCAACAAAATCAATACATTTTGAGTGATTTTTAAATACTCGTTTTAAAATTATTTTTTCATTGGTTTATTTTAGCGTTTTTTCATTTAGATATATTTTTTAATATTATTCATTATCAAATAGTCAAATATTATCGAAATGCGGTGCAGATGCATTATTCGTAACAATTAGCCAAACCATTCCATTTTGCGATTAAAATATGTCATTGAAGTTGTTTAACTGTTGTTGAAATCTAAAAATTAGAGAAACAAAGATTTGTTCGATTTTGTAAATTTCAAACTTAAAAAGATAAATAAGAATTGCTTGAAAATGTTTCTTATTAAATTAAATTTATAAAAATTGCAATAGCCATTTACATCTTATTTCTTATATATATAAATATATATATATATATATATATATATATATATATATATATATATATTTCTTACTATAAATAGATTTTTTTTAAAAAATTTATTAGGCCCATTCTTTTTTTTTCCACCCTTCCAAGAACGTCCGTACATTTAATTTTGTTGCTATGTGGCAACAGTGCAGAGATGAGGACATTGTTTCCAATTGCGAACATGAATGATTTAATTGCTTGTAAAATAACTATTTTTGAGAAATAATCTAAGCTTTATAGATTTAATGTGTTATTTATATTTTCATGATAAAAAAAAATATTTGGAAAAATAAGATTTAACAAAATACAGCGCTTTTAATGGATCCCTTTTCTTTTGTTCTTTTTTTGAATTTCGCCAAATTTTGGCGTACAATGTTTCAAAATTAAATGTGTTCTGAGAAACATTTAAGGAAATAAAGTTTTTTTTTTTTTTAAAATACTTCAACTTGCAAAACACGTTCACTTTAATTTGCCCCTAATAATTGCAAATCACGTGCGCTAGAACACCTGCACATTTTAGTTTTTAATGTAATGATGCGTTGGCGGGGAGAAGACTTGCAATTTCTTTTGACCTTTCGGGTACTTTTCATCCTTATGTGTATGGCATTGGCGATATCAGCCTGCTTAATATGTTTGTTGGCAGATCATGCTTTTTAAAACACAGGTATACCATTTATTTTTACAATTCTCATAGCACATTCGAGACATTATCAATTGGTATCATACTGAGATGATTTAAAATATGAAACAGTTTCTAGATAAGTATAAGTTGGAAAACGGTATTTCGTGACTATCATTTCAAATTTCCCAAATGTCACATCTGTGATAACACTTAAAAAATGGTTTTGAGACGTTTCTTCAAATTTAAAAATGGCGATATATTTTTTATAAGAAATGCGATAAAAATAGCTATTAATTCATGCTTTAATAATCAAAGTAAACGTACAAAATAATATAAAAAAAAGAAACTAAAGAATGTCTTCAAAATTTGGAATTAACAGAAACCATGCAAACATTTTTCAATAAATTCCAAGCTTTTTTATTTGCTTAAAGTAGATAAAATTCCATAATTATCTTTTTTTAGTATTGTTTATTCACAAATATTTTTTCTGAATTATTTTTATTTCAAAATTTTATTTTTGTTGCGTCATTATCAAATTTTAAATAATGAAGACTTCATTACTTCTGACATATTACTTCATTATGTCATATAATCATAATGAAGTAATGTGGTGTAAATTTATTTTTGCATAACTGAAGTATTAATAATACTAATTAGAAAATATTTATCATATTAAAGTACTTTATTACTAAAAAAAATAACCAGTTATTCTTTAAAAAAAACGCAAAGTCTAAATGTTTTTGTTAAATTGATATTGTATTTGCTCAAATTTTTACTTTTAATATTTTTGGGAATTTTTTTAACTTAAAAATTTTAACTTTTCTTTGATTTGTGATTATTAATTTTCAACATTTGTATTTATTGTAATTGTTTCGCATTTTATTATCAATAAACTTACAGAATATGATCTGAATATAGATTGTTTTAGTTTGAACACTTCAGCATATTGAAAAATCTTAATTACACTTAACTAATAAAAACACACAATCATTTTTCCTTTTAATACATAGTATTTTCCAATGTTAAAAATTATTTATAGTACGAAAAAATAAACATGAGTAAATGTCAAAAACCGCAAACTATATCCTTTGAAAGTTGTAAATTTCGTCGATTCCGCTTGAAAACATTTCTGTGTAAGAGATTATTGATGTTCTAACGTCTACTTGATGTGTACGCTCTAATTGCAAGCTTTCATCAGTCTGAATTTCGGAAACATTTCTTATCTAGTTTATGGAATGCCATAATCCAGTGTGAGTTATTTTTTGAGTCTCATGCTAAAATGGCTGCCTTGTCGGAAAGGGAGGTTATATATCACTGGAAAATCCACTTTTCTAGCCTCCTCGTTTCTCTCTTTTTCAAAGTACTCGGCCGATATTTCTATTTCTTGACCCCCCCCCTCTCTTATTTCTTTTTTAGCACACGTGACTTTCCCGTTTCCTATTATAAGTCTGGGGAAATCAGAGTCCACCGTAGTTGTGACCTCATTTTGCGTTTCTTTTACATCGTCTTTATTCATCAAAGAAAGAGATTTAGACATAAATGGTCATCGGATTTACAACTGAAAAAAACTTGCGGTTTATGATTGTAGTTGTCTTAGTTTACTTAAGGTTGAAACACTCGTTAATTTTTTTTTCAAGCAGAATTTAAAAGCTCTGCTTATTGAGGAAACCATATCGACGATTGGATGATCTCGTTATCCAATTAATTAAGCACCGAATACCAACAAATATTCTGTAAGGAACTTTCAACGATTCTGTCCTGGCTAGATTGATTCATTTTTAAAAAGTACCCATTTTAATTTAAAGTTTGACAGATTACATTCGTAAGATTTGAACTTATCTGCCAGCTAAATGGCTATCGATGTAGCCTTCACTTCAAGTGTTTTGGCATCAACTTTAAACTTTAGTTTCATGTTAACCCTTCTTTGCATAATGGTGGAAATTTCCATCATAACCTATAATGCCCAAAAATTATATAAAAGAACAAGTTCACTTTAAGTTGATCGTGTCTGGATACCTTTTTAATGTCCATTGCATAAAAAGAAACATGGCTGTCAAAAATAAACAAGTGTCATTATCAGTGCTTAAAGTTGTCTCATTCCGCTGTTTGTTGTAGATGCAAAAAACGTATGATTTCGTTTATAATTTTGTTTTATCATATTAGAGTTTCTATTGTTAAAAAATTGAAAATGAGTGGAAGAAAGGTTTGTAACACGTGTTTCTGTTATTTTCCTCTTTTATTTCTATTTAGTACTAAGCTAATGATCTAACTTTGGATGAGGATGGAAATTTTTAGCATATTGTTTTTTGCTAAATTTATACTATAAATATATACTAAGATTTTTTTAACCATTTTTCCTTTAATTTTGAACATGAACTATATCAACTTGATTTATTTCACCAATAAAGAAAAAATCATGCAAAGAAGGGTTAAATGTGTTTAACATGAAACTAGAGTTTCAAGTTCTAGACTCTACAGTGAACTAGAGTTTAAGGATTTAAAAATAAAAAAAACAAACCTAATGACTTAAATTTCATTTTTAACAATATATTGCCGAAAATTACAAAGCTGTCATACTAAAGATAGCACAATATATAGAAAGAAATTTAGTTATATTTTGTTATATATAGTTAGTAATACAAGCTAGTATGTATATCGATTGAATATAAATACACTAGGCAACTTTTAAAATTTGGTCGTCTTTCTTTAAAAAAAAAACTAAGATTTTTTTAGAAGACAACATATTTTAATTAGATTTCAACTATCGTAATTATCACTTTTATGTCACAACCTTCTCAACGGGATGCTAAATCGGTAGTCGTGTGGTTAGTGATTTTCTTTACGATTCAACAGTTCGTGAGTTCGATTCCCACATCGGTCTAACAGTAGTTCAAAATTCACTTTAAACTATAGCTCCCAGTCAAATTAGTCCTCGTGTGCAGAAAATGACCATTGAGCTTTAAAGTGATGATATTGTCCTTCAGTTTAACAGTTCATCAATTTGATTCCCCCTCCTATCTTGATTATATTTGCATTAGTTAAGAAATCTGTATTAAATTGCAATATATGATCGAGTTATACCGATCTGACTGCTTAGTTGTTAGCATTCTGATCTTCAACTCAGCTGTTCGTAGATTCGATTCTCACATCTGACATGGATGCTTATTATGGAACATAATAAATATCCATGTCAGAGATGGGAATCGAATATAACTATTTTAGATCTCTTGCACAAAAAGTGACTGCTGTGCGAAAAAATCTGCCAGCGTGCAACTTCTAATGTACTGTACCAATAAAATAAGTCTAATTAAAAAAAAAATTAAATTGCACCACCCCTGTGTCGCTTTCTTCAAAATCATGAATTTGCAGTTCAATCTTTTAAATCATGCTTTTGCCGTTCATCCGTTGTTCCTAACGTTCTGGAGTGATAAGCTAACCAAATTTGTACCTAAAAAAATTTGCTGTGATAAATCTTACTTACGGTTATTAATAAGTCTTCTGAGATTTTAAAAAACTAAACTTCTATTTTATAAAACTTTAACTTTCCAAGAAATTTCAAATAATAAAAATTAATTTAAAAAAGTTAAGAAGCTTTATGCAAGTGAATTATATAAGTCCTTTTTGTTGCATTTTCAATTCGCTTTATTCTAAGCAATACAATATTTTTAGTTATATTAAATTGGGGAAAACGAAATCTATCATTCTCTTTCGGTTGATGGTTGCAGAGATATATATTTCTAAAGTTATCGATCAGTTTGGAAATTATGCTAGTTGGAAAGATGACATTTCGCACTAAAATAAAATCTTTTATATTTTTTGTTTGTTTCTTTCTGTTGTGAGTTACAGGGTGTTAAAATTGGAAGTCAGCAAAGACAAAATTCTGTGCATTTTAGTTTTTCTTTGATAAAGGCAAAAATGCAAGCCAGGCGGCTGGAATTGGGAATGGTGTTAATGGACCCGATACAGTAATAGCTAATTGCCCGCAATTTTAGTTTCGTTGAATTCGGATAGATATTTTTGACCCTAAAGATGTACCCCGCATAGGTAGGCCCTTCATCGAAAATGTCTACAAGATCACAGAAATGGTTTAAGTTGACTTGTATGTTAACAGTCTTGAGCTAAAAAGATTGAAGCAGTTTATACCATTTCCTCAAAGTGAATTCAATATATATTAAAGTTTTAAAAATCACATGAAAATAATGGATTCCTTTTTACCCTACCTATTGTTACATTAAACACTTAGAAATAATAAGAAAATCATGACATTTGTGTTTTCATTTCCTTATTATTTCTAAGAGCTTAACATCATTCATTATCTTGGTGTGACAAATTTTCCCTTAGTCAATTTTTAAATGATATTTACTGTTTTTGCTTCCCTATTTTTTATATGTAGCTTCGTCAAATATATTGGTATGTAAGCTTAATGCTTAGTAGGTTAGTGAAAATTGTTGATTAAGAGAAAATGTCACCAGATTTTAGTTTGTTATTAGCAGACTGTTGCCAAGAAAGCGGTATGACTTGAATTTCAATTTACGTCAGCTTTGGCTACCGATTTAAAATTCCTTCGGCAGCTTTTGAAAGCAGTAATAGGTACGTGTGTTCTTGTTAGTGTTCTTTATCAACAGCCTATTTTACCTGTGGTTAATCACAATTACTCAGTTTGGCTTAGGTTCAGCATTCTTTCTTAAGTGAAAAATCAATTTAATTTGTCAACTGTTGAGCTTAGCAGAGAATTTCGAATTTGGCTACCATTCAACTTTTGTTTTACTTATTTTACATTAAATGGTTAGTTATGTGTCACACTTGGCAACAGCGTATTGTAAGACTTAAGATCGTAGCCATTTTAATCGGCGAAATATCTGAAAGTATTCGATGAATTATGGCTCTTCAGGAAAATGATCAGCTTGTTTGACATCTTGTTTTCATGTGTATTTAGGGGACCAACAACAAATTAAATAAATGTATTTCTATTTATCATAGTATATCATTGAAGTCACTATGGCTTGTTCGTTTTTTCCAAAAGATAGTATGGACTGAAGATAATGCCCATATGACTTAGAATTTATAGAGTTGAAAGCGTTTATTTTAAAAAACCACTCTGTTTTTGTTTATAATGTCCACAACATTTCCCACCAAATATTTATTCTCAGTTCTGGAGATTTGATAAAGCGCAACAGTTGAAATTTTAAGGAAATATCGATATTTCTTTTCTTAACAAGCTCGAATGGTTACTCAAAATGATATGGACATTGAGATTAAAAGACTAATTTAACAACTAATCATGGCTTATGAAACTTTTTTAAACCCAAGTTTAACCAGAAGAAATACTATGAATTCGCATTATATAAAATGTTTATCAGATCTATGTTTATACTGATGAATCTAAGACTTAACAATTACTGAATCCTAGGCAGAATAGTTAGCTATCTTTGAACGAAAATTCTGAGAAAAATCTTTGGTCCTGTGAATGAAAGTGATGTCTGAAGACTTCAACATAATTTTGAATTGTTCAAATTATTTAATGAATTTGATATCTACATCCTTAAGATTTGTCGCATGAAATTTGTTTCTATGTCAGTCATCTGAATTAGAAACAATTCTCTTATTAGAAACATTTTCTAATTAAGAGTACTGTGAAAATGGAATTAAGTGTGACATTAACCTTTCACTTCAGTTCTTTAGGTTACAAATATTATGAAAGAACTAAATCAGTTTTAGAAATGCTTATCTAAAAGAAGTAACTATACAACTCATCCTCACTTACAATAATGCAATTTATATTTAATTTTTGGATGGGAGGATAATTGTTATGCTAAGTGATGACATGCATTTTACTTAATTGAGAGATTTTTTTACACATGACCGTTCTCTATAAAGCTGTTTAAAACAATATCTTCGCCATAAATACATCAGGATTACTTTGTCGATAAAGATGTCGCCTACGTGTGTTCAGCTTATTATAAAAGAAACGTAGGCGAAGATTGTGCTAAAGATATACACTGATCGATGTGGCGATTTATCATTCCTCACCCACACAAGTAAATTTGGCAGTGAAAATGGAGCATGTATGCTTGGTTCAATGAAAACTGACTTCTGTCCATATTGAAGAATGTTAATAATTACAATTATAGTCCTTATGATAGCAATAACTTGTGCAATAAATTGAGCCTCATTAGTGAAATGACTCGCATACAATTTAATGCGCCACCTGGTGAGAGGATGAAATACTGTTGTGTCTAATAGGGATGCTGGAAGATTGTATTTTAGTTGTTTATCAACCCCATGCTGATTTAAAATTGGCAATAAAGTCTAATAAAGTTATGCGTAAGTGGTAGATTAGGCGTTTTTACAGTCTAGTTTATCTGTAAATCGTAAATAATTTGTACGTTAAGAAGTTTTTATACATTGGAATTTTTTTTATAATGAATTTTCTGCTCTTCATTAAATAATTGCTTAATTTAAGCTGTTAAAAACTGGCAGAACGTTTTTTTTTTGAAAGGTTGTATTGGTTAATTCATTTATCAAAATGAAAGAACAAATCATTGATGTGTTTTTAAAAACTGAAGATTTTATTTTGTATTATAACAC
>JAPDSC010033883.1:0-32672 GCA_026290005.1 Latrodectus geometricus
TAGCACACATAAAATTTATTAATACATCAAAAGGTTTCTTCACCACACTTTATTTTCACAATGAGGAAATCCTCAAGGAACTTTTTTGTTGCAATAAATATTTAAATATACCTGTTTCAACACACTGGATTCTAAGACACTCCAACAATTATAACTTCTTACATGTTTTACATGGACAATAACTATGCAAGTTTATTAGAAATGAGATAAATCACACATTACAATAAATACAAGAATTTTTTGAGTATCAATTTTACAAGCAATAACACTGCAAAAACTAAAAATCACTTTATCATTTAATTCATAATTGCAGATTAGAAGCGATGTGTTTATATATATATTTAAATTTTTTACATTTTGTTACCACATTAGCCTACATTATTTATTGGATAAATGACGATGCACTCATATCAATTTCAAATAAAAATAAAGAATATACTTGGCATGGCATTTTTTTTTATAACTTAAACATAAAAACAAACTTATTTGAATTCAATATTTTTTCTAAGCAGAAATGTAGTGTTGCTCTAAGGAGTAATAATTATTTATTAAAAAATACACGATATTGTATTAATATCACTTAGTAACAAATCAATTTGATGAGATTTAGGTTATTTTCTATAAAATATTAAGAAATATTTTAAATATCGAAATCTTTTTGACAGAGAATGTACAAATTAGAATATTTCACTATTCAACTTTAAAATTTATCTAAGATTAAATGATCATTTTTAATTATTCGGTAAAAAATATGTATGTTCCAATTTCAGAAGGTAATTATTGTTAATTTAGAAAACAATTGTTTAGAAGAAATAAGTACAAAATATAATTTAGAAAAAATGACAAACTTATTACTGAACTGTAGTTTTAGAAGAATGACAAATATAAGACAATCGCAGATTTATAAGTTTAAAAATACTTTTAATCAGATCCAGTAATATGGAATAGATTATTAGTTTATCACAGTAAAAAGTACAGAAGCATATATAATGGCAAAGAGTAGTAAAATTAAAAAAGGGTGGAAAATGGTAATCATGAACGTATAATCAAAATTCTAGAACTTACAGAAAATACATAAAAAATCTTTTTATGTATTTTCAATGATGAGTATTACATAGAATGAATGGAGTTTTAAGAAATCATAATGAGGAAAGATATTTTACTATAAAATCACAGAAATCTACTTTGGAATTGCACATTTCTCCCAAGTACCCTAAGAGATAATTTGAACATAAAAAGCAGATATTAAAATCTCGTATAACATGAATATGCAAAAGTGCATGTCAGAGTTTAAGCTTTTATTCTAAATACTGGATGTCATTTAAAGTTTCAACTATTTCCTTAAAATCAGCATCTACTTCAAAAAAAAAAAAAAAAAAAAAAAAAAAAAAAAAAAAAAAAAAAAAAAACAAAAAAAAAAAAAAAAAAAAAAAAAAAAAAAAAAAAAAAAAAAAAAAAGCTTAATAATTTAATATATTTTACAGAGATATTGTTTTCAAGATAAATATTTAGCACCTTTTTTTTTTAATGAAACAATCACTGTATCCTCAAATATCAGGCCTGACAACTATAGACAAATTTTAAACACACAAGGAAAAAAACTAAAATTAAGTATCACAAATGTCTTAGATGTTCATGCCTGCAAGGGGATCATAGTGATCCTTATGCCTAATAGTATCAACTAAAAGATTCAAAAAACAAATGCACGGCTAATATTTACAAGACAAGGTATTTTATTTTCTTACTCTGCCACTAATGGTGTTTATAAAAAAGAATTTATATACACAACTTACAAAAATACAAAATATACAATATGTGAGCTGCTCTGTTGAAGTTTTTAACACACATATACCATACAAATGGTAAACTCTCATACACTCCAGACAAGAGACAAAGTTTCATACTTGTTTTCAAGCACAAATTTAAAACAAATTTACAAAATAACAAGTACTTCTAATGCAAGTGTATTTCAATGAGGAAACACATGATGGTGTATGAATTTGATTAAAAAAAGATAATGAATAAGATTCTACATTTGAAACAATAAACATACAATACAAAATCATGGGTACACTGTGATGAGCATGTTGAAAGAGACTATATTTAAAATGAGTATTCAATAATTTACATTGCACTGAGCTCATGGAATGAATAGCTAATGGAAACTACAGAAATCCACACATTAAAAAGACAAAAATTTAATACAATTTACAATAAATCAGTGAAAATAAAATTTTATCACTGCAAGATATCTTGAGATTTCTAATTAAAATTAAACACAAATCTGAATATTGACAGATGTAAAATCATGTCAAAAACTGATATGCTAATTAAGGGCAAAACCATCTAAACATTTTTTCTTATAAATAATCATTATTATAAGTTATAAGGAGTTTAAAAATGAAATATGAACGTGTAAGAACATTAAATTTTTTTGTCACACAATTGCAATTTTTAGTGTTCTAAGTAAGTAATACTACCAATATGGTGTAACCACAACATTCTTATTAAGAATCTTAACAGCAATTTTTTGTACAGACTGGAAAAGGTAAGTTAATAAATACACTTCATCTTTACAATTATACAAATAATGTTAAGTAACAGTTGCAAGCAAAAATTTACACTAGTTAACTTGTTCGAAAAACAAAAGTTAAATTAAAGCTCAGTGCATAAACCGGGATGACAAGATCAAGGAAAAATAAGACTGTAAACAATTGTTTAGCAAGATTGTCACAATGGGGGAAAAAATAATAGGTAAACAAGTATAATCCAATAAAATGCACAAAAACATTTAAATCAAACCAATTAAAAAAATTTACTAAACAAATTAACAAAAGGAGTAGTACAAAAATGAGTGACTTTTTACTTGTAAAACATTGCAGTATTGGCATATCATTTGGCAAAGAAAAGTAGTAGGGACACTGTTTTATCAATTTTCTTTTTAAATCACAAAACTTGAGTACATACAATAAGACAACAGAAAACTTTGACAGTATAAATAAGGATATGTTCGAATGAAGCTGAGTATTTTTTTTAACAATAATTGGAAGTTATCACTCTACAAAAAATATACAAAACAGAAAAGTTCGTAGCTTCAAATAATGATTGGTCTTACACATGAGCATAAACTTACACACAAATACAATATTTACAAAAATTATTATACATGAGTTAACTTAAATCAAGGTACATTTTGTTTTTGTTTGCTTTATCATACACATACACAAATATCACAAAGCATCACTGAAAGAGTGATGGAAATTTAAAACAAGGTTTTATTTACATACATACATCTATTTACAAATGTCACAGATCTGTATAGCTAAACAAACATGTTCCTAGTTAATTTATACAATGGTATAAGATGGTCAAGAAGTTTTTAGATTAGCATTAACCACGAATTAAATACAATCGTGAGAATCCTGAGTTGTGTCTAAAATGTTCCAAACACATTGTGAAGCATCAAACGTGAAGGGAAGGGAACAAGAATATGGAACTGCTAGCAGTTCTTACAAGAGTCCAAAGAAATTGTACATGAAATTTCACTCTTAATGTGAACAGTAACTTTTCTCAGTTTAGGCAAGGAAATTAAGTGTCATGTCACATCCATGGAGACACCACTATCGCTTGTCACCTTGTCTACTTTTATTTTGTTTAGGAATAATTCTTGTTTCAATCTGTAAGAAATATTAATTTTTAAAATTTAATCATGTACAATATTAGAATATTTTATTTTTCTTCTGTATGTAAAAATGACAGTTCAATTTAAAAACCAGCAAGATAGCAAACTCTTAAAATTGCAAAATTGAATTTGAATAAACACAAATTTCGTTAAATTTATTATTGGAATGCTTGCCAGTTCAAAATTTAAAAATAATAAACCCTTTTACAATTTAAACAGTCAAACAATGAGACTAACTACCAGAATAGTACTTTTTCTTCTACCACCAACAAGGGACATTATTTTCATATACAAAAGTATTCAATTTTACATTGCTTGTAAAAGTATCAAGCATTTTCCAGTAATAAGAATAAAATCTTTTCCATTAAGTTACTACTGTCCAAATTTTGAAAAAAACCTAAGCCAAGAATAGTTTTCAGAATTTCCTAATAATAAATTTAAATCAAATTATGCATTTCAGTCAACAATTAGAGAAAATTTATTTTACATACACCTTATAAATATTTCAAGATTTATACTGTTTAAATATAGAATAAAATTAAACTTCCCTATTAAGGAGTTGAAGTTAAATTCTAAACAACATGATTTAACATAAGTTTAAATACGGAATTGTTGCTTTTACTTTATTTAAAAAATGAAAGCAAAAGTTATTGACATACAATATCTATAGCTAGAGAACCTTACTATCTTTTCCTATCACATCTGTATTTCACTCTAAGCAAGTGAAATCACAAACATGTGACACTTTTGCATCAATTAATCTATAATGAATTAAGAATGAACTTTGATAACAGAAAAAACATTAAGTTCTTGAAGCTGATCTTTAGATACATATAAACATAATTAGAGTTGCACTTTTAAAAAAAAATACTTATACTGAGTTTAAAGGAGTTAAGGCGAACTTCTGCACATGACTGTTAACTAGAAAATGTACAGTTTACCAACATTGATTAAACTGTTACATATTTTTATTTCAAATGTGTAAATTTAAAACATTCTAGAGGTAGGAGAAAGATACTCTTGCCCTACACAAGGTCTTTTTGAATGAACTGGTTTGGTTAAGTTGGGTTGTTGTTCAATGGTCAGTCATTATCATATATTGACCCACAAAAAGGAAACCATCAATGTGGGTTTCATTCAACGAGGAATTTTCGTCAATGAGGAAAATCTATTTTTGTCAGATTTTGGAAACTCAGACATTAGAATTTAACACTAAAACTCATCTCTTTATAGCCTTCATGACTGCTTTTGATAGGTTTGATAGAAATAATTTTCTTGAAACAATGAATCATTGACTTACCATCAAAAATCATTTAATTGACAAGATTCATATTGAAAGATACAAAGCACAAGATAAAATTTCTGGGATCTTTATCAGAAAATCTTGCTACATATAATGGTGTTTGACAGTGTGATTCTCTATTATGCCTCTTTTTAATATCACAGTTGAGAGGGTTATTCAAAATTTGGGCATCAATATCGGTGGGTCAGAATTTTCTAGACCAGTACCTTTTTTTCCTATGTAAGAGGATGATATTGGCACATTTACTGAATCCCTTCCTTTTGTGAACGAAGAATTCCTTGTCTTTGAGATGGCTGCCAGATGAATGGGCTTAGTTATTGATGAAAGAAAGACAAAATACATGCTATTCCCAGGGAGCAAACTATCATACCCTTATCTTGAAATCGGTTTATATAAATTTGAAGCAGTAATGTATTCCACTTCAGTTATTAATAGTGACAACAGAATATTTAATGAAATAAACTGTTTTACTATATAGGGCCTTTTTTGGACTAAGATTCTTAAAATTTAGGTTCTCCCCCTAGAAATACCAAATTTTTAATTTAGAAAACTTATGAGAGCTATGTTGTTCAGCCTATGCTTCTGAGATTTAGACTATGACTAAGTTGGAGGAAAATGCTGTTGCAGAGATTATGAGGAGTATTGTTGATAGAGTAGAAGAGAACTGGAGAAAGATTTAACTCAGAATTATATAAGAAAATAAGCAACTCGATATTGTTAAATATAAAAAGGTTCTGCACTTTAGACCTACTGGAACAAGAAAGCGGAGAAGTTATGCAGTTACGATGTGCTGAAAAGCTAACTAAAAATAGACACTATTTATGTTACAATATTGTTACTTTTCAGCATGTATGCATAGTTATTTAAAATTTCTTTTTCCAAAAACTTTACTCAATGGCGAAAAAACAGGCTCAATTTATTTTTATGTTGTATTATTTTAAAGGGAAAGAATGGAAGATGCGAATCAAAGTAAAATAATCAATAAACATATGTAACTTAAAATTACACCATTTAAAAATTTTCTTTTACATTTGAATTGAATTTTTTTACAACATGAAAATTCAGGCTCTGAAACATAACTTATGATAGTAAGTAATCAACATAGATTATACATAAAACTATTTTGTCACCTTTCATATTTGTAACAGTGTATTATAATCTCCTTCTTTCACATAAACATAACTTGTGGACTTTTTAAAAATTACAATCATACTTTTTCCATTAGTTTGCTACAAAATCTAATGTTCAATAACTATTTTATTTAATAAAGAAGAATCAGAGTAAAAAATTGATTTGTTGCACAACATCTAATATTACTTCAGAATTTTAACTACTTCTAAAATTTTTAATGAGTAAAAATTATTTGTGTGAGGTTAAATATATAAATTAGCATTTTTCTTAGCTAGGTTTGAATAGTATTTTAAAATAAACTTTTAGCTTCTAACTTCTATGTCTAAAATAAGATTTAATTTATTAAATACTGCTGGTAATTGAATAGATGTTAAATTATACAGTATAACATCTATTCAATTACCAACAAATTTATGAAATCATTCTTACCCCCTTTTCAGAAAATTGAATATCATCAATAAATATATGGGGATTAAAAAAAAAATTATTTCACAAAATTTATAAGAAATGGGGGGGGGGGGGGGGCTATGTATAGTTCTCTTTAACACCTTTAGTAAATAATATAGCTATATCAATAACTTAAACATGAAATTTTTTTTTACACTAATTTCCCTTAATATCACAATTTCCAAATATCAAATTATGACACACTGCTCAAAATAAAAATACATTGAATTGATATTAAAGTTACCAATATTTTGAAATTATTAACACTTGAATTTTTATACAATAAATAAAATACTGAATATATGAAATATATACCTGGATTCATTTCCGTTTTGCTCAAAACTAGTGAACCTCAATGCTGTTTGTGGAGAAGAGCTAAAGGTTTTAGAATTTATCACATGGATATTGTCACTAGAATGGCTTGCAGCTCCATCTCCAACGTCAATGGACGGCACTGCTGGTAAACAGGAATTTACACTTTGGATCGAGTTTTGAGAAAAACTGGCAATAGACTCCAAGCTTGGGCTTAAAATCTCTTTCCTGTGCTTTTCAGATGATGAAATACTATCACTAACATTGGTATCTCCTCCTGAGGAAAAAAATAACAATTAAGATAAAAAAAGACACTTTATATTAATTTCCACAGATACAATACTAATATAAGAAATTTAGGCTATTCACTTAAATCGATTAACAAAAAGGCATTCAATTTTATCAAAATTGGTGATTTTATTTCTAAAATGAAACTGGTTTAAATTAGATTCTTATACAGTAGAACAATGATACAAATTTTTTATAATGAGATGCAGATTAGTTTCAAATAAGCCTATTAAACAAGTCATAGTTTACACTGAGCTGTTTAAGTTACAACAGAAAATTTGATGCCATTTCCAAATTTCATCAATAATCATGTATACTTACTTACAAAAAAAAAAAAAAAAAAAAAAAAAAAAATCATTTTAAAATATTGCAAGAAAAATAAGTTTTATTTACAATAAAGAAAACTTTTGGTTAACTTTAGTGAATGCAAGGTCTAAGTTTAGAAAGATCAATATAGCTACTGCAAAATTTCAGTTAAAAACATGAAAATCTGGGAGAAAAAAACCAGGTTTGTCACTCTACACTTACATTTTGCAAAAGAAGTCTCATCTATAAATAGTAACATAAAGAATGAAATTGTTTGTTTTAATTCTCATCACAGTAGCAAATCAATGCCAGCTACTACATCCGTACTTACTCTTCTTGATTTTCATGAAAGAAGAACTTTGCTTACAAACATGTATTGATCCAAATACAGAGAATAAAATTTCCAGCAAATTTCTTCATACATAAAAATGTTTTAAATATTTGTAAAAGTTGGAGCATTAAATATTCACTTTCTACTGTGATCTAAATGTGAATCAATGAATAAATTTTATTCAGGTTGTAGGCTTCTGTGTCAATATAAGCCTTAATCAAATAAGAACAAATTCAATTTGTGTTTAATTTTCTTAAAATCCTGAAATCATTTTGGAGACTTGTCCTCCCCCATCTTTGCATGATATGAAGCTTAGCAGAAAATTTTTTTAGGTACTACCTAATCTCTACATAAGGAAAATGACAAAAATTGCCATTATTTGCTTTTTTTGCCAATAGATCAAGTTTTGAAGCAATTTTACAGAAATATTTTTTCACAGACACAAAATTTGAAGGTTACATTGTTTTAGTGTTCACAGAAAATATGTTAATGCCTATAGTTAGAGATTGTGGTGTTAATGCCAGCTATAACACCAACTATTTGTTAATTTTTTTTTTTTTTATTTTTTTAGACTTGGTAAAATACTGATTAGTTCAAGTGAAGTTTAGTCATTTTTCTTTTTAATTATGATGTTTATACCTCTTAGATTTCAATTTTGCAATACAGTATTGTGGTAATACTTTTACATAATTTTCTACATTTAACAATGTTTTGTCATTGATAAAGTTTTATAATATAGAAGGAAGAAATCTTCAACCTAAGGTCTTGAATATGCAATCATAAGTTTTTACTGAGAGTTAAAAATTTATATTTTGGAACACATTAAATTATTTAAAATATACAAATTTTCAATTTAAATCAATTCTGGGGTTTCTTTCCAATTATATCATTTAACACTATTTTATTTATCATATCCCGCACAGCTTAACAGCTGATTTTTCCAAATACCCCTAACTTTTCAGAGATCAGACTTTTGATTCATAGTAAGACATTTCATTCAAAATAAGGCTTTAAATTTATGAAAGCTGAAAAGCTTGTATATTTGTTTCTGCATTTTGAATCTAATGCAGAAAATAAATAAAAAAATTTACTGTCCTGAGGTAAGATTTTCATCAAGTTAGTCATTTCTTGATAAACTGCTGGGAGTTTTATACAGTAATTTATAAATACAGTTCTTTTTTTTTCCAGTAATCTACATTTGATAAACAGATGTATCAACATGTTTATATCTACCTCCACACAACAGTGTGCAGAATCTTGAAAACACACTTTAAAAGAAATAAAGAAACAATAAAATTTAAACATCCCTCAGAAAAAAAATTATAGAATAATAATTTCCCAATAAAAAAAAAATTATTGAATAGGATTTTAACCCAGGAGAAATTATATTTATTAAAAAATGTATAATTTAAAAGAAAATTATTTTCTTGTTGATCAAATATTGAAATACCATTTTTCCAAGATTGACTAAAAAGGCTTGCCTTCTGACCAGGAGCCCCCTTCCTTGAAATTTTCTTTCATAAATTACTTCTGATTCTTTTTTCATGCGATAAAAACTCATAGTAAACTGTATATACATTCAATTTATGGAATCTTTCACACACATTTTTATCACAAGCATATTTAAAAATCTATTTTCAAAAGGTACAGTAATTTAATTTTGCTTGCAAGGTGCATATAATCACAGCTTAGAATCCCCTTATAAAATTATCATTCCAGGTACAATGCATAAAAAATTTATGCTAGAAATAATGTTGCAGAAAAAAATGTTGTCATACATACAAGTTTTATTACTATCAAAACTAAAGAATGTAAAAAAAAAAAAAAAAAAAAACATTTATCTAGCTACTGTAATAGAAATGAACTACACATCCATGAATTTTGATAAAGCTCACTTTTGCACAAAATTTTAATCTAGCTCTTATTAAAATGTGGTCTCCTGATATAATTTGTATGTAAGAATTATTGGATGATTATAGGATTGAGATAAAATGAAAGAAGAAATCTTTTAGACAACAAAGAAGCAGAAAAAGAATGTTCAGCGCCACTAGTAAAACAGTGAAATGATTTGGTAAATCCAAAATTTAAATAGTTTTAAAAAAGAAAAAATTAATCTTGCATGATTTATCACAAATAAAAATGAAAGTAAAAATTGTTTTTAAATATAAATTTTATTTTAAATGTGTTTCTTATATGAGAAACATTAAGAAACTTCTAATGTTTCTCATAAGAAATAATGTTTCTCATAAGAAATACATGCTATAAATTATTATTAAAATTTTTTTAAGTATTTTAGCAGTCCCTTCACATTTATAAGATGGAACATCCACTAAATCTTTGTAGGTTACAAAATTAATTATTTTTGGACATATGACAAGCAAATTACTATTTGACAAACTTTGTTTTACACTTTAAGTAAGCACATTCACATTTTAAGTTTTTCTTATTACATTAAAACATTTAATTCTAAGCATAATCAAGAACTTCAGCAGCTTATTTCAATAATAGATATTGGAATTTGGTACCATGAAGTAAGCAATTTAACTTTGTTGAGCTATTATTAAAAAATTTGTATTATCATTAGTTTTAAATATAAAATTATTAAATTCTGAAAAATTTTAAGTTTTACTAAATTTAAAGCAAATGTTTTACTTACTGTCAGTGATAGGTCCATTAGTTAGTGTCACCCTGTCTATTGTAGGCGTAATACTGGAAGTATCAACACTTTGTAACAATGAAGTTGAAGCAGAAGTAAGTGCAGAGCTATCTTCAGCTATTTCCGCAGAAACACAATGATACTGAGCAGAAGATTTTGTGGGAGCTATGTTGAAGCATGAGGTGGGGAGAGAGGAATAGGAATGATCTGAAACTAACATGAGAACTGGATGTGTGGTATCGGGTTTTAACCTCTCCAATTGCTTTCTTTGCATTTCAAATAGTTCGTCTTCTTGATTTCTGTAATTTTTTACAAAGTCTGATACAGAGTTTTCGTTAATATGAGGCTTGTTTGTAGAGCTCTCACTTTTACATTTATTGAAAACTGAGGAAGCACTGTTGCCATTGCTTTGATTCTCATTTTCATCATTGGATGAGGGTTTCTTTGGCCGGAAGAATTTCCTATATATAGAAATTTTAATCAATTAGAAGTAATTACGATAACAAAAATCTGTTCAAATTATTACATCAGCTATATAACACTTCACCATTCTATTTATTACACAAGATTAAATGAAATTTAACCCATCAATACAATATTTTTCAAGTAGAAAATCCAACGAAATATTAAGCTATTAGCTTGTATCCTCATTTAGCTCAATTTTTGTACATTGTCAATTCTTCAAAAAATTATTAATAAAAATTCAAAACAGATTTATATTATAAGTTGAGAATTTTAACCATAAAACTCTTCAATTTGTTTGAATAAATGACAAGAGAACAGTATAAATGAAAATATTATTATAGTTCAAGAAAATACAAGTGTATTCCATAAAGGTTAAGTAAATTTAACTAACTAAATGAAAATCTGGTAAATTAGGTGTTAATTAAATTCAGACTTAACTATTAAATGTGCATTTTTCCTTATTTAAATTGGATATTTTTAACTATTTTCTTCAAGATATCAATGTATCAAGAATACGAAGGCATGAATTTCATGTAGTTTAGTGAAATTTTAGGACTATTTCATTATTAAAACCTTACAAACTACAATATATAATCTTGCAATAAATTTCTTTGTTTAACTTGGAGCTCTAGGAAAGAAGACTAACAATCAAGTGACAGCTTAGTTATCAAATTCAGTTAAATAATCAACAAAACCTATTTCAATCATATCTGAGAATTAGTAAGCACACATTTAGAAACTTAAACTTATGTAAGGTGAATTATTTCTCCTCAGTGTTAAAGTAAAAATAATGCAATTCACTGAATTAACAAGTCATATAAAATTGCTACTAAGACAAACACACAACTTAACAATTTTAGTAATAAAACTTAATTACAGCACAGCAATCATATATATTGAAAACTTATTTACCAAATGAGCATGCAGACAATTATAAATGAAACCAATTTTAAGAAATTAAAACTAATATTTTTTGAATTTCTTAAAGTTGGTTTTACAAGAACCATTTTGGTTCTAATATTCTATTATAAATACAAATAGTCATTTTAAAATTCTCTTATTTTTGGTGAAATAATTTCAGTAAGTTAAAATATTCCAATTAATTAATCAAAATTTACATATTCTTTATTAATTTAATAATGCTGATTTTTTTGTTATATAACAATGAACAACTGTTCTAGAATTTTTAAGGAGCCTGCAAACAGCTCAAAAATTTAAACATTACATTAATATATGCAAATAACCATAAACATTTTTAATATAAAAATTTGCACCAATATAAGATATGTATATACAAAAACTTTACAATTAACTTCATTCACTTACCATTCATTTCTTATTTCAGAAACAAAATCATTACAGGAAGGTAGACCATTTGGAGTTGAGAAGTCTAAGTTGTCCAGCTCTGATAAATGATCATCTAGCGGTGTCCAGCCTCGATCCACCACGATCCTATAATTGCAATATTGACATAATTGCCACTCTTACTTATAATATATGCAAGTCATATAATGCTAGTGGAAATGATGAACAGGAAATAATATCTACTCTCAACACCAGTGATTTTAGAAATGAATTGCCTAAAAGAAATAAAATCTGCTCATTAATAATGAAATGAGGTATTGGGCTTGCAAAGTCAAACAGCCTCAATGAAAGTTGAGAAGGGCATTAGCCAACATTCTTCAACAAACAAAGCATCTAGATTCAGGGTTTAAAACTATCCCTCTTGAACATCTCTCTCCAAGCATACTGGTAACAATCAAACAAAGGAACAAAAATCTAAACAAGAAAATAAGTAGAAAAACATTCCTTACTCTATTGATATTAGGATCACTAAAATTTCATTTTTAACAATAAAATACATAGAAAGCATTCTACATTGAACTATCAATTTTTACAAATTAACCCAATTTTTATTCAAAAAAATATTTAGAATAACTTTGTTACATAAAGCTTAAACCAAATAAACTGAAAAAACTATTTTCTGTTTTTGGAAATGTTTAATTGAACGTTTGACTTTACAAACCCACAGGATTTGTGACATGGCTCATTTCAAATGTTGAGCACACCACAAAATACAGCATAAAAACTTCATTGTACTCCATAAAAGTATCTTTTTTTCTTTATTTCTCAGAATGAGCGGAATTTATTTATTCAGCCACTGTAATTTTAGCATCAATCTTGTACAAACTTATTTTACAAAAAAAGAACACTGAAAGTTACAGAGCAGATTTAGTGCTGATGCAAGGAAAAAGATTTAAAGGACAAGTTTGGTACGGTGAAAGCTCTTCCAGACATTTTTTTACACACAAATTAATATGGAATGATGTTGAAATATTTCATACTAAAATTTTGTTTAATTTTATCATTGAAAAGGATTTATAATATAAATCACAACTAAATGCTTCATTATTAAATTGTTGTTTAAATTCTTAAATGTGCATCCACAACATTTCATAATTAGCAATTAATAGTGCAAATTAGATAGCTTTTTACTCAATGAATAAGAAAACTTTAGAAAGAATCAGAACTATAATATAATGCCATGCATTCATTATTCACTTATTTTAACTTCAAATAATTTTTTAGCTTTTAATCACAGAAAAAAAAATTCTTTGCCACTTATCAGCTTTATGCAAAATAATTGTTCTTAACTACCCTTATTTTCAGCAAAAAATTTTGTAATTTAAGATGCTTCACTAGCATAATCAATTTTCAAAACTCACAAAATAAGTCATTTGTATTATATATATATATATATATATATATATATATATATATATATATATATATATATATATATATATATATATATATATAATAAACCACTTTGTTACTTAAATACTTGATTTTAAATTAATCATTCAAAAATATTTAATTATATTTTTTAATGACACTCAATATATACACGCAATTTCAAATAACACAACATTTGAGATTTAAATAAAAAAGCAAATTTTCAATTGAATTTTTGAAGAGAATAAATTATAATCAAACTGTTACAGAAGAAAAGAACTAGAACTGTACAAGAAGCCAAACTGCCTCAATTATCAATGAATATATGAATATGAAAAATACCCTTTTAGTGAAAATGTGATTCTTGTATATAATTCTTGGTGAAAAATACCGAATTTAATTATTTTTAGTTTACTACAAACCACTTCCAAGTCAAATATTAGCTTTTCATATATTTTTCAAATAAATTTGTATTTTCTAAATTTAATTAAACTTATCGGCATTGTTAACAACTGGTGCATCACAGGTTGGCTGGGTTTTGTGACGCAAGGTACAAAAAGGACAAGCTGTGTCAAAATAAATTTTCAAGAGATCTTTTTGCAAAAAACCCAAGCACATTAAAAATTTTAAGTAAAATAAACATATATGGTTATTAAAATCTAACTATAAAATGTTAGAGGTATGTAAATAAAAATGAATTACAAAATTCTTAATATAAAAAATTAATTGAATTTGCTTTAAAAAAGCAAAAAGGTTTCTGTAGAGTGGCTTCCTTAACAAATCAAACAAGGTGTTAAAATATAATGAATAGTAAATGGCTCATCCAGTTTCACAGCATGGATGTAATTCATTAAAAAAAAAGTGTGTAAAACGTGTGTGCCAAATACAAAGGTGTATTGAACAAACATCACCACTTTGTGATGATAAAACTGATGAGAGAATGACGTATGGAAAGATGGCAGGCAGCTGCATATTTCATTACTCTTGGCTTAGAGAAAAAAAATTTGCTTTTTCATACCCTTTCTCACATTTATTATATCAAATAAAAGTTGACTTGCAGTTGGTGCAGCTTTGGCAGCTGCACCAACCTCTTCATTGCCATCTAGAATTCCTCTTCATGCCTATGTAGCTAGAGATCCAACAGAATTTGATATGATATCCTTTGCCAGAAAAGGGAATACAATATTTGGAAAATCTTGGACACAACTGGACGATGAATATATTAGAATTTTTCAACACTTCTAGGACCCTCAGTATACACACAGAATTTAAAAGAATTTATGGTATTCACAAGTAAAAATGCATATTGCTGTAGTTTTAGCAGTAAAGTGAACTACAAATAATGTTAAAATTTATGCCACTCTCAACACGTTCTAACAGTTTTGGGATCATCCTTGAATACCAAAACTGTAAGAGGATACTGACAACAATGTGATGAGAAAAGCTGTTGAAAAATAATAGGTATGGTATCCATTTTCTATATTGATTGAAAGGATTAATTGCAGTTATCTGTGGATCATACCAAGAGGAATGTGAAAGATTATTCATTTTCAAAAAACGAACATCACATAAGTCTGTTAAATAGAGATGAGATTTAGCTCGAATGCGGAAACTTGGGATACTGAAGGATTGAACATTATATAATCTCCTAAATGTAAGAGTAGGAGCCAAGAAATATTAAAGATTGTGAATATCAGACAATCTTAGTGTAGTAATTGAGAAACAGCTGCATTTGCCTCAAGTTTACAGCCAATTGTATAAAAGACTCTAGATGGGTAATGTTGAATGCACCTAAACATATTCTCAAAGCAGAGCAATGAACAACAATCTGCATGGAACAGAACACCTAGATCTATATGCAACACATCCACAGTAAATACAAGATAAAATGAGTGACATGCAATCAGCAACTTAAGATTAATTAGAAAGCACCTTATGGATATTAAATGACCACTCGTACCTTTTCCACAGATGCAACATATATGGAAGAAAAGTTAACTTTTGAGAAATTTTAACCCATTAACTGGTATAAATGTATTGTTTAAATAGATAACTGAATCGCTACAATGGTTAGTCTTCTTACAGAAATGGACTCAGTTACTCTTGCTAGGAAATGCCATTTTCTGCCCTTAAATTGTTACATTTAAAACTGAGCTAAGAAGCCCCTTTAGGTAAATAAAAGTACTGGGAAAATATTGGTAGATTAACCCTGAAAGCTAAAACCACATAATGAAAGGAGAACTTCATGCCATTGTTCGTTTCTCACTTAACACCTATTTTTTGTACACTAGGGATAACTATATCAGGATTTATGGTTTAAAGAGGATTCTGAACTCACAAACAGTTGAACTGAAGGCAAGAATGCTAACCATTTGGCTTCATAATGCCATGCATGGCCGTATGCTTTCTCTGTCAAAGAAAATTGGAACCAGGTACAGAGATGCAGAAAAACATTGCAGATTTGGGTTTCCAAATATGTTATCAAGAGTTGATCTTGTTTTATGGATAGATCCCTGTTTAATAGAAATACATTAATTTTTTCCTGTTCTTGTTTTATGGAAAGACCACTGTTTAATAGAAATACATTAATTTTTTCTAAGAAATATAGGAGACGAGCATTGACCATATGTTAAAGAGACTTACAAAAGTAACTTATCAAAACTATAGGTTGATAATTCAGAGGATCAAAAGAATCTTTCAGAACTGGAATCACTATAGCTTCATTCCAAAGGGTATGAAATGCATTTTTAGTCCTGATTCAAGACCAGTATGTTTGATCATAAAATAACTGATTCCATCAGGTCCTGGTCTAATACTATTGGCCTACTGCAAAATTTTTTTCATCTCCAACATCCAAAATTCCCAGTTATAAGGCAAAGCTTGCCTGCTGTTAAAAGGAATTAGCTCTCGCTTAGAAAGACTCATAACAATTAAAAGCAAAGGACTGTAAGAATCAATGCTAGAGATACTAGCAAAGGTTTCACACCAAGAATGTTAGTTAAGCTCTTAGGAGAAGAGTATACAACAGCTCCAGTTTTCAAAATAGGGGGAAAAAAATTCCTCACAAATTCTTTTGACTACTTTACTTACTAACTGCTTACTGGATGTGGGAAGAAATTATTGATAGTGCTTGGTTGCTTTTAGATGCAAAGTTCAAAAAGGATAAGTTGTGGCAAAAATTAAATTTTAAAGAAATACTTGTATAAAATGAAAGCTAAACCTTAAAATGTTAAAACACTAAAATAAGTGTATATAATTCAATTAAAATCTAAATAAGTAATTTATAAATGGAAAGTACAAATGAAAATTCATAAAATTTAAATAAAATGATTAAAAGCCATTTGTTTTAGGAAGGCAAAAAGGTTTCTGCAGGCAAAAAGCTCCCCTACAAAATCATACATAGTTAAAATATCTGTTTCAAAAAAAAAAAGTAAAACGATAAAGGCTAAAATCAGGACATGATATTAAAATATGAAAACTGTAAATGTGTGGTTCATCACACATTTCACACCATGATCCAATTTGAAGGCGAGTTAACTTAACATCAGCACTTTGTAACGGTAAAACTTTTAAAGGGTATGATGGTATTTAGCTTGTTTTTGACATGCATTTTTCACAATTCTTGCCAAAGAAAAAAATACAAACTTTTTTCAGTAATTGCTTACACTTCTCCCACAAATTTAAAATGGGCAGAAGAAAAATTAATTTTTGGTTAAATATTCTTCCAAGGAATTTCATCTCACTAACCACAGGTATTGGAGTATTGTTGATATAAATGCAGCTGATGGATCAATATGCAGGCAGATTTGCTTTCTTGCAAAAATGAACACAAATATTCTTGGCAGGAGACAGAGTATGACAATATAAAAGGAGCGCTTCACCTGAGAAGCAACCATACTGAGGGAGAAAAAAGGATGAATTGTCCACTGGATTGTGATACACTTCCTTACTTAAAGAAAGTAAACCTTTTGAGGGATTTTGCTGACTTTGGGAACAAAAACATTTGGCTTTTAAGATTGTGCTACATGCTGCAAGTTAAGAAATCACTAAAAACATGGAAACTTGATACTTTAGTTTGACACTTGAATAGAAGCTACTTGAAAAATTCAAACATTTTGTTCATTAGTTAAACATACTTTCCTAATCAATTCTTCATTCTGAGAGATCTTTTATATTATAGTTCCATACATATTGTTGAAATTCAGAAAAAAAAATCTAATGACCTAATACATCAATATTTTTTAACTGCTGACACCAATAACATGACATGGTTCAAATTCACCATGAAATTAAAAACAGAGTTCAATGTTCTTGTTTGGAAGGTGGGGATGTAACTCCCACACAGAATTACATAATTTTGGGATTCAAGCTTGAATTCCATTAGAGAGAAATGTTAACCTAAATTTATTAGGAAGGCAAAGCTATTTTGTAAATTATTCTGTATAGAAATGATATATTTTTGTGGTGTGAATAATCTAATTTAAGAAAGATTTTGCCAAAATATCATTTTTGAAAAGCATTTCATTAAAGGACAAATAAAAATTATTTTAGCCAAACATTGGTCAATTATCAAGATCACACCTGCTGATTCTTTAAGAGGAAATGCATCCCACAAACCATTTTATTTGTGTTTTCATAATTTACTTTACTCATTTTGGAAAGGGGGAAAAAAACACAACACGAGAAATATGTCTCCCACAATAATAGTACATGATGAATTTCTACATCTATGAAAACAAAAGCTATCAAGGAGCTTTTGTTTACAGAATCCCATAATTTCATCAATAGGAAAAGTTAAATTTGTTGAGCAATTACATTTGTTTTTCAATAGGTTAAAAATTAAATTAATTTATTTTCAAATGTACAACAATATACCAAATTTCCCAAGTATTTTAATTTTTTAAAATTGCACCATTTTGCTCACTTCATTGAAAAGTTTTGATAAAATTAAGATTGTTTAGAAAATTGCTTTTCCACCAAATGTAATACATTGCACATAACTAATTTCTAGGAAATTTGTTAAATACATGAATTATTAAGTAATCCATATATTAAATATATGGATTACTTAACAAAACACCAATAAATTTTATAATTGCAAACTTATGACATTAAATACAATGAGGAGTTATCTTTAAAATACCATGTACAAAAACAATAAGTATAATGTTCTAAAAGTTAAAATTTGGAAAGTGAAATATCTATTTAAATGAATACTAATATAGAAATCATGTTTCACAGAAAAATTTAATTTCATTTAAAATTCAGTTCATGACTTTCAAAAATGTCTTAAATTAAGAAAAACTATAAAATCTATTCTAGTATTAAAAAAATATTCAGAACATTAAAATAAAAAGAAATTCATTTTAAAGACAAAAAGCTACACAGAAATAGTGCATATCAAGAAATCTGAGTAAAGATGGCAAAAATAGAATTTTTATTTAAATTGGTAAAATTAATAAATTTATATTAATATTAGCAGATTCAAATCAAATTAAAAATAATTCACCATTATGAAATAAACCATTCAAGACTTAATGTTATAAGGAATAAGGAAATCATAATATAATTTAGATTTTATTTATAGGTTAATATTCTAAAATTAGGATTAGAATTTAGAAAAATAAGACAAGATATAAGACAAATTTCATAAAATACTAAAAAAATTGAATAATAATTTTATTTAGTAAACGTATTCTACAATATTTCTTTAAAAGAAACTAGATTTATAGTTATATATATAAAGTCTTAAATAGTATTTATCCTAGATCATCATGATTTTATAAAAATCATTAATACTACATTTAAATTTTTACCTTCGTAAAATAAGTTTTTTTGTTTTTGTTGTTTAAAGTATAAAAATTTCTTAAAATATCGTATGCATAAAAAATCAATCAAAACTAAAACTCACCTTCCACCCCTACCGATTCTTCTTCGAGCAAAACCAATGCAAGTAGGCCTATTATTGAAATTGGGTATAGATGTGAGGCAATACCTATATCTTTTATCTTCAGACCCACCTTCTTCTGAACTACACCAAGGCCAATTTCCTAAGCCTTCCAGACGTGGCTAAGAAGGTATATTTCATTAAGCACCCAAGCATATCTATATAGAAAATTAATTTTAAATTATTACAAAATATCAATTCTTACTTCATGATAACTGCAATTTTTCTTTCTCCTAAATGCATAAGGTCCATCAGGATCATTATCTTCATCTTGATCAGATTGACTCTAAAATAAGTACAACAAAAATAATGAACTACCTAATAATTCTATAAGTTTTAAATAATGCACACTATCTAATTATAACGGACAAGACAGGAAGATTTAATAGTTAAAAAAATACAGGTTTTAATAAGTGTTTGAATTCTTTGTAATTTAGTCATATTTTTAGCATGACAATTAGATTGGAACCAATAGTTTAAAATGCATCCCAAGCCAACACAAACATCCAAGGGGGAGGGAAGTGGAATTTGAAAATATGAACTGTTGACTCAAGGAAAAATATTACTAAGAATTTAATTAGGGTACAACAAATTAACACACAAGCAACTATCGAGGTAGACTTTCAATCATGTTTCGACACAGTTTAGGCTGTTTGTTGGATTTAATGATACAGGATCCATAAATAGACATGTTGCACTACTCACTCTCTCATTAAAATCTGTTTTATTTATATTTTTTAAACATTTTTAAACCTAAGGAATATTAAAATAATTTATAAATTCAACGAATCTAATCATCTTAAAAAAGGCAAAAATATTTCTGTGAGGAGGCCATACACCTTCCAAAACTCATCCTCAAAATCATTGCAATTTTCTAATACCAAATAGGTAATCAAGTATCAATATTCATAAGAAAAAAAGGTATCAAGAGCAATTTTCTCATTTAATAATAGAAGAAAATAATCATACCAGTGAAAGACCTTCATCTTCTGAGCTAGCAAGTTCACCTAAGTTAAGATCCAGTCCATGGTTATTGTTTGTAACAGACTTAGACGAACTTGTCTCCGGCCTCTTTCTTTTGTACTGTCTTTTCTTTGTAGGAGCACCTTTAATTGGCTGTTGTAAAAATTTAAAACCATTAAAGATAAATTCAAATAATCGAGCATTACTAAAATAAGAAAGTTTAAAATATTATATATATAAAAGATTGTATTTAATGCATAAAATGGCGAATTTGTGATTTAGCCATATATTAATATCCTTCTACTACATAAATATATACATAGACATACACACAAATGAGTAACAAATATATTTTGAAACAATATATAGCTGAATCAATTTAAAAAAAAAAATTAATAATGCTTTAAACACTAATTTAGCCAGTATAATTTTAAAAGCGGCAAAAATTACTCTAACCCCATTATTTCCAACTGGAGATATTTTACAATTACCTTACCCTTTTCTGATTTATAAAAAAAAAAAAAACATTCACATTTAAAACAACTTTTCATAAATATATAAATGTTATTTCAATAAACCTTTTCAAAATTTTAACAACTTTTATGTTTAGTTTAAATACTAATTTATTTATCTTAAATAAACATTATCATTAAAGTAAACCAGGTATCCCATAACAAGATATGGTATGCTAAATTTACACATAGCATAATAAAACTTATTGTGATGAAGGAAGCTTGATCAATTTCGGAACCATGTAAAATACATTTTGTCACAATACTTGATACTGATGAATGTTTTTAATCTTCAATGATTTTCAGAGCTGAACAAAAGTTTAACTAGTATTGAAATTGAAAAAATATTTCATACTGCTTAAATGGTAGAATAATTAATAACATTTAAGAAATTGTGAGGAATATTTATTTATAGTTTAAAAAACAAGCATATTCACGAGTAATTTTGGAGAATGCAAAAATTAACTATGTAAAAAAAAAAAATATGAGGTGGAGAAAATGGAATACTTACTTTGCTTTTGGTTACCCGTGTTTCTTGTTTAATTACAACTTGACTATTATTTACAGGAATAAAGCTCTGCCGAGGGTGCTTAATAGCTGAGACTTCAGCTAATAATTGACCACTGAAATCACCAGCTTGATACCTGTAGGAAATCAAAATACTGAGTTTAAGTTCCCATCAAATAGTAATTTGAGTGAATACTTTAACTAATAAAATCTAAACATACCTTTTCTCCATAATTTCTACTGTGAGATGCAGCAGTTCCCTTTTCGTTTTTTCTCGTCGCTTAATAAGCTCAAGTAAGGTACTAAAAATAAATCAATCATCTTTGTTAAAATAATTATTTGTGCAAAGAACACAATTGTTGAGTAAATCTAACAAGAGAAAATAAATCTATTCAGATGTCTTAGCTTAAGATTTGGAATTTAGTATACACAGGCATTTTCTTAAAATTTCTGAATCAAAATAACAGGTTTAAAAAAAAAAAAAAAAAAAAAAGATATTTTTTAATTAGTTAATTTTAGTTCTTTAACATTTAGAAAGCAAAATTTTAAAATGCATCGAAAGGGCAAAAATCCCTTTTATACTATACACAATAATGATAAGTAAAGTATAACAGTCATTAAAACTAAGCTTATACCCTAAATGTCAGTGTTTAAAAAAACCAAGACTTTTCTATGCAGAAATAACTTAAATCAATGAAATACACAATAAAAACAATTGTACAGACAGAAATATGATAGTTGCTTAGTGGTTTGTTGATCAATTGTAATTGTTCCGTATTTGTTAAGTATACACTTGGCAACAGAGCACTTTGTAATCATTCCAATTTTGACAACCTTTTTCTTGTAGATTTCAGTTTGCCTAATGCTAACATTCGAACAATAAATGCAACTTCACACACAAATAGCATTAGAAATTGCAAAATATTGTTATTTGCTTTAAAATATTCATATTTTTCAAAGAAAAGTCTTTATATTTTTTTATTGTCAAAGGTTTATTTAAGGGCAGTTAAAATAATTTTAAAGTGATGATCAATGGCAAAATTTAAAATGTTAAAGCATTAAGATTTTTTAGGGATACTAATTGAGATATAAGGTTACTAAATCAATTACTTCATTCACTTACACCAAATATAAATATCCATAGCTAAATACAATGACACAAAAGCAAGGCAATTGAAATCCATGAACTTATTCTATGACCACATTGCATTCAACAGCACATGAAAAGGATTTTGTCGATTATGACAAAACTGTGGAAGATGACTGCTTACATTTCATGTTTAAAACCAACAATCTACATTGTGGGATGCCTGCTGCAGGTCAGTTATATTTAAAATGAAAGTCAAACTTTCAAATTTGGGATCAACAATGGATCTGATCATTCAAACTACGCACTTTTTTTTGTTGTGTGTGTGTGTGTTTTTTATTTATTTTTTTATTATATATTTTTTTTTATGTTGAAACATTTAAATAGAGAGAAATCAAGAGAAAAAGAAAGACAAACCAGGAAAAAATTGGAATTTTAAATCTCTTAAAATGCTTTTCTATATAAACTGATATTGATCATTACTTTGAAATAAGCAATTGCATAGATATACTATGTCATAAAATGCATCACATATTACACCCTTAAAAGTTACACAAAACACTTATTTAGAACTGAAATTTTTACATAAAAAATTCATTTTTAAACCATTTTCATTCAACCATATTTTACTTTTCAGCCACTTAAGGGGGGAGGGTTATGGCATAAAGTACAAAAATAGATATGCTGTGCCAAACTTCGCTTTAAAAAAATGTTTTTTTTAAAAAAATATCTTACTTTAAAACACAATCAATGTTAAAATCATGCTAAAAAACAAAAATAGTTGTATATAGTTATATTAAAAAATATATAATCAGTTACATAAAATTTGTGTACATAATTTAAAATTAGAAAAGCCTGTTGCTTTTAAAAAAAGGAAAAAGGTTTCTGTGGGGTGGCTCCCCCAACAAATCAAAGAAGGTTAAAAGATCATTTTAAAAAAATGTAAATCTTTAATGGTTAAAAACTGGACATGATATTAAAATATGAAAATCAGTAAATGGTTCATCACACGTTTCAAACCATGGATTCAGTCCACTATGGAATAAATTCTGTGAAACGTGTATGTTGATACGAAGACAAGTTAAAATAACATCTGCTCTTTGAAGCAGTAAAATAGATTATTAAATGACAAGTTATCAATAAATTACATACTTAGTCCATGATTCCTGCGAAAGGGAATAAATAAATGTTTTAACACCCTTTCTCATATCAGAGAGAACTAATGGTAAAATTTAATCTGATGCAGTCTTTGTTGCAGCATCTGCTTTCTTATTTCTATCAAGACCTAAATGACTTGGTAACCAACAATTAAAACTTTGTAACTCCTGCCAGCAAGGGATTCCAATATTCTGAAAATCCTAGACACAACAAGATGACTATTAAAACTATTGCCCCTCAAAACTTCCAAAACACTCATGCTGTCAGTGTATATACAAAATTGACGATAATCATCTGTATTCACCCGCTGAAGTGCGTGGTATATAGCTGTTGCTTCAGTAGTTAAGATGGAGCAGGATGAATTTAGGCTGTAACTAAAAGATGTATTATTAATAAAAATTCCACAGCTAAATTCACATATTCTGCTGATTTAGATCCATCTGTGAATACAGCATTATTGATACTGACAACGATAAGAAAATTGCTGTTGAAAGACAATAGGTGTTGTGTCAGATTTTCCATATTGAGCAAAAGAATGAATAAAAGTGTCTGGTTATACCAAGGTGGATGAGCAAAGTAATCTGGCAATTCAATGTGCAAATCACATATATCAATAAGCAAAGGGGTGGGTGGTGACAAATTGAAAATAGATATATTGCAATTTCAAGAAAAAGATTGCATAGTACTGCCATCTAGGGCAAATAAGTTTAATTAAAATCTAGGTAAACTGTTTTTCACACGGGTGGAAATCAGACAGGTATTCAAAATAAAATAAAAGACTGCAAATAAGCCAAAAAACTCCTGTAGTGTAAAACACAAGCAAATGCATTAAGTTTGAAAATTATATATAAAAGATATTTCAGTCATTGCTACATTAAGACTGCATTTAAACTGAAAAAGCTTTTAATATTTACACATAATACAAAGTACTATATTAACTTAAAGGATCAAACAAATAAACTAAGAAATAATATAAGCTAAAGTAAATTAACTCGACATTAATCACTAAAAATTAAACTGAAAGCTTCCATTTAAATTATGATAATATTTGAAGTGAGCCATGAGTAAAAATGTAAATAATTTGCACCACAATTAAAATTATGTGCTCACACTGCTCTACTCAGATCTCTTCGTAACTTTAGCATTTTTTCATAGGAAGCTTCATCATTTTTTCGATTCTATAAATAAAAGAAAAAACATTCATCAATATGGGGGAAAATAAAAAAAGCAAATATCAATAAGCAATAACAAAGCAAATATTTTGTAATTCACTGAACTAATTTTTAAATTTTTAATAGCATCAAGCTTTATGGAAAAGAATGAGTGTGCTAGACATAAGGGAAAATAATTAGGAAGATATCAATTACCAGAACCAATATTTTAAAAGTTACATAACTAACGATAAATATCTTTAATTTGATACCTTCAAAATTTAGAATAAAATCTAAAACACAGTATCCTTTTTGTACGAAAAAGGAAGTATATCCTCATGCAGTAAGAGTAAAATAGAAGGATTTTACAAAACTAATCTAAAATCTTCAATATATAAATTAACTGGAGACAAAGACTACATTTAATGTTACAAAAAAAAAAAAAAAAAAAAAAAAAAAAATTGTTGCCATTTTAGTTGAAATAATTAATGCTTATTATTAATTCAAATTATTATAATCACTGGAAAAATTACCTTTCTTGTCTGCATTTTTTCTGTACGCCGTCGAAATGCAACATAAGGATTGTTATTCGTTGACCCATCACGTTTTTCAGTTTTGACTTGAGGTATAAGAGGATGTTGCTGAAAATGAAGCTAAATATTAGTTTATGTTAAAATGAAATTCAGAGTTTTATGACAGGCAATATTGTATATATTATATATATATATAACAATATTCAACTATAATATAGTGAGAACACTACACAAAGCATGGTAAGAATGCTATCAATGCCCAAATTTTAAATCTACAATCATTATAATAGTAAGGAAAAAAGCAGTATTCAAATACTAAATTTTAATAAGAATACTTCATAACAAGTAGTTTTTTGTAAAAAGAACATACATACCTTCTATAAACACCCTTAAATAGCTAACCAAACAAAGTTCGGTCATTTACATAATCATTATTTATTTTGAACTATTCAATTAAGTCATGTTCAATACAATAAATTCAGATCAATAGGATTTTTTATATTGTTACTGATTTTGTAGTTCACAAGTTAATGTGAATCTGATTACAAACATTTTTGATATAATTTCAGGATTTATAGATTCCCACGAAACAAGTTCAATGAGATATATGAAATTTATCTAAGGAGTGTTTGACTAGAGGTACAAGATTATAATAATGGATATTATGTTAGAGGTAAATATATTTGAAAAAAATATTTTCAAAACTTTACAACTACAATAAATATGATTTCATTCAAGTATTCAAAATTTTTTACATTAATTATTTAAATACATTGTATAATAACTAACTTCTATAGATTCCTCTGTTTATTTAGCTCCTTGATTTGCTTAATTTTTAAGTTATCAATCACTCAAGCCCTGCAGTTTATAAAAAGTATTAATTTTTGAATTCTAAATTTTTATCAAGTCTAATTTTGGCTTCTCTGAAAGTTCTGTAAAACTGTTAAGTTTACAATTAATATTAATTTTTCAGTTCAATCAGCTTCTTTGGTGTAATCAACTATATTTATGACATATTAAAATATTTTTAATTATTTACAAAGGCAAACATTTTTAATTATGTTTAGTTCTGCATATTTATACCTTTGCCTAATACCATGCTGCTCTGACATGTTTTAATTTCTTCAATTGACACTTAAATTTTTATACCATTTCAAATTTTGCTTTATCATCATTAATGCAGCAAATTTGTTATCTTGTAGTTATTAAATCAACTATTTTATATCAAAGTTAATAAAAGAATTTTTTTTACTGTTAAGTCTATACAATATAATCAAAATGAAACAGGATTAAATAACAAAATAAGCATTTAAATGCACATTATGGATTTGTTCTAAAATGATTATATCAATAATGAAAAAACAATAAGGGATTTATTTCTATCATTTAAAATTTATATTGAAATTTTAGAACAAATATTTCTAGAAAATACAAACTGTTGAAATATATTTCATTCTTCAAACTATAGAATAGTATCTAAAAATCACAGACCATATTTAAAGATAGAATAGAAAATTTTATTTGAAAACAATTTAGTAAGTATACTAATATTTAAAAGGAAAAACTAATGTTTTATATAAAAAAAATTGAGATAAAAAGAAAAGCATGGAGAAACAAATAATAACTAGATTTAAATTGAAGACATTTTTACTGCAGTTAAACAACACAAGTGTAGTGCTTTGGATAGAAAAAACAAAGTTCAAAGTTCTCCCAGTAAGGATTAAAATAAGATAATCATATTAAGTATACAAATTTTTACAATATATTTTTTTAACTTATTACAATAAATAAGTATCAATAAAAACTACAACTTATCATGACATAATTATTTGGTTATATATATATATATACATATATATATATATATATAAGTCACATACATTAAAAAAATGACTATTGATGAATCAATAATTAATAGCATTTAATATAAAATTAAATTTGTATTATATTTTAATTATTTCTTCATGAACCTTTATCGGTAACAAATTTATTAACATTAGCTTAAAATTGCAAACAAGTTTCTTACAGTTTTCAATCGCTTGTTTAACCAATAGTCATAAACAGCAATTATGATGTCATCATCATCTCTCAATAAAAGTTTTGCTTCTTTAAGAGTGACAACCTAAAAAATTGATGAAAATTTTGTCAGTAAAATAATAAAATGAATTTTATTTTTGTTACATTGTGATAAATGTTATGTGAGTAATTTTAATATTAAAACCTACTTGCTGTCCACTGCTTTTCTCTAATCGGTCCATCATTTCTTCATACTGTAAAGGTTTGATGTCTAACCTCTCTGCTTGCTGACTTAACCATTTCTCATCTTCCGAATCCATATCATAATCTGGTATGTCTTGGTCCATAGAGAATGCTACATAATATGTTCAATATGATTCAAAGTTAGAAGTAACTTGATGAAATTGCATTTAATAAAAATTTAACATGATACTAGACTAAATAAGAAAAAATTTTATACTTAAAATTTCATTAAGTATGCTTATGTCTTAATTTAGAAATGGTGAATTAACACCTGTATTATACAATATAATATAGCACTTGAAACTTATTGATAATTTTTTTTATTTTATCAAATTGTAAACAATGATTATAAATTAATTTACTTGGAAAATATAAAGAAAATCAATCTTTAATTTATCAAATTAAAAACCAGACATTTTCATTGAGGTTTCTGTCATTCATTGTAAAATAAGTATGCATAATAACAATTTATATAGATTTCCACATTATATGGTATCAAAATGAAAGAGAAACTAATGAAATAAAGTAATACAAAAGAAATAAAAAAAGCTTTAATAGCAGAATTTTACAATTGTTTTTATATTGTTGAAATTAATATTAGTGTCTTTTAACACTTAAATTATTTCTATTATTTTGAATTTAATAAACATTATTAGCTCTTTCACTTCAACTACATATATCTTATATACATTATAAACAAAGTACAAGTAGCAATGAATTTAAAAATTCTACAATTATTTGCATTACCATTTCAAAAATTAGCCTATAAACACACTAAATAGCACAATGTGAACATAAAAACCAATCATGAAAGATTTGTTTTTATTATAAGTTTCTTCTCTTATAATATCAGTTTGAATTAAAAAGAAAAAAACATTATCAAAAACATTTTTAACAAGACTTAAAATTCTAAATCTTAAATGTGTGCGTGAATTTTCTCACGGATTGATTATGGTCTACCATGACTTTCCCAAACTATCAAATTTTGGGTTTTAAATAAAATAAAAAATTTTTCAGAACTGGAATTTCAAAAATCCAAAAATTTTTTTTGAAATACAAAACCCTTCTCCTTTTAATGTCATTTTCTTTTTCACATTTTGTCATTTTTCCAATGCATGTAGAGTTTCTTAGTTCTAGACTTCAAATTCAGATCTTTTCATACAAAAGTAAGCAGAATAATATTACTTGCCAAAGTATTTTCTCATATCATTATATAATTTTTCTGTATAAAATACTATAACTTTATTTTTATACTTGCCGGAATTAACAATGAAAATATTCAAGTATCTGATTCAACACCTAAACAACATATTTATTAGTGGTACTTTTATATTAGCGTCACTACAGACAATGTTTTGTGCCAAGCAGAATCATTGCATTGATATTTTAACAAAATAAGATTCTTACTAACTTGTTTTATTTAAAAAAGTAATTATTAATGTACCATGATAAATAGTAAAATTGTTTACAGTGACACTAAAACGTAAGCACCTCAAATTCTAGTTTATAGTAGAATACTGTCTTAATATGCTCTAACTTAAAAAAAAAAAAAAAAAAAAAAAAAAAAAACCCACAGCATGTCATGTACACACAATTTTATAATTATGAATCAATTATTCTATTAAAACTGAAATAACTACTTAAAAAACTATAATTTTTTAAAATTAAAATCTGTTAAAGATAAGAATTTGGAAGAAGTTTGCAAAATGTATATTGCCTTTATTTGTAAAATTATGATTCAACTTGAAATAAAATAATTTTGCCTACAAATGAAATTTCAAAATCACAATCATGCACCAGTTCTAATTCATAAACATTCAATTTGAAAAATAAAGCAACTTTGCTTAATTTTCATTAAGTAATATGCAGAAGTATTTCCAACTCGTGGATATTTCCATTTTTAAAAGGATTTATTTAAATATTCTTTTATCAATTTAAATCAATTGTCCAATGGTTATCAGAAACAAAGTAAATAAAAAAGCAGATGGAAATAGATCTCAAATCAATGATATTAGTTCCACTAAAGTCAATATTTAAGCTTTACATGCATAGCTTTTAATTGCAAACCAATAAAATTTAAGAAATTGGAGTAGAAACTATTAGATTTTCAGACTAAGTTGGCAATATCTTAAATTCTTAATATTTTACAGAATGGTTATAAGATTTTAAAATACTAAGAAACAGTACTATGTATGGCTAAATGAACAAGAAGAAATTACCATGCAAAAATTTTTTGTACATCATGTATAAAAAGAATTTGAAAGTTTGCAATTTCTCCTGTAAATGACGATAAATCATGTAAGCATTTCTTATATTAGGCAGAAAACTTGTTTTCAGCATAAGCAACCAATTTTCTATGTACTGCTAACAATATTGGTGTCACATAAAGTAAAAAATGCACAGTTTGATTAAAAAATATAACAAATTGAACAAAAAAAAAAAAAAAAAAGAAACATTTATTTTGAAAAAATTTGTCTGGATCTACCTGATTGCAAAGTGTGATAAACTTGAGATCAAAGCACGAGATCGTTCAAGAACAATAGCTTCGAGAATATTTTTGTAAAACTTATTGATGTTTAGCTTCTAATAACTTTCAAAACAATGTTAGATATAATTAAAAAATGAAATTTGCTTCGTTAATATTTAAATGAAAGAAATTGATTTACAAACTGCATATTATATACATTATTCTTTTATATCGCGCATGCTTTGTTTTCCCCTTCACATCAACAAGTTTTTCCCACATTTTTTAAAAATTTGCTTTCACTATAGCTAGCAATTTAAAATCTGTTGCGTAACTTAAAAGTGTTCGCTTCCATATGATAATATAAGAATTTGAATATTTTCAAAACGAAATAGCTTATGTCAAGACAAATTGCGAAATGCAACTGTAATATTTTTACAAGTAACCAAATTAGTTCTTGAACGTAATTGGACAAAGCTGATTATAGCTTAAATAACACAGATGTGTCGTGGTACCACCTGTTATTTATTTTATGACACATAAACAGTATTTCTTTCAAAACTTTCTTGTTAAATTTTCTGATCAAGAATGTTTTTTTTTTATCAGATTATCAGCGGCAGCGCATAATACGCACAATGAAATTTGAGACTTTTATAACACATAATCCGCAGATTATATACAGGAAAATATGGTTATATATTTCTCCATGATAACATTAGAAAACCAGTCTTTCACTCACCCCTAAAAGCTTGGAAAAAAATAATAAATAAATCAAATCCTCTACATTTTTTCAAATAATGTTCTTTTGCTTTCAAATGAAAATAGAAAGTACTGGATTTTTAGACTTAAAATTAGGATTTTTCAGGACATTAAATCATTTTTTTAAAGAAAAATCAGGATTGCTTATAAAGCCTGGATATAAAACTTCAAAAAAATATAAAAAAATTCATTAATTTAATACTTTCCAGCAAAATTAATTATAAGGAAAGGAAATTTATCCAGATGTTTTTATTTTAACATGCATTATAAATTAACAATAATCAGCTCATTAAAGAATTGTGCACTTCTGTAAAAGTGTCTGATTGAATCATTTTCCTACAGAAAATTCATTTTTTAAAATTTACAAAAATTTGAATTTGGATGACATTAATCTTCTGACAGAGCATTCAACAACTTCCACAAGCAACGCAAATATAGCAAATTCTGCTTTATTGCAACATCCTGCGTGTTTCTCATTTTCGTGGGCACATTTTTTTTCTTGTTTTATTAAAGAGTGTATCCTGTGTTTTCCAAGTCTTCAAAATTTTATACAATTTACTTTTTTATATTATATAATAAATAGAATTAAACAGTTATTCAATTGAAATTTATTAAAAAAATTTTGTGCTAACATTTGAAATTGGTTTCTTTTTGACAGCTTAGATTCTCACGATGAAAATCTATATAAAAATATTTTCTGGGAAGAAAATAACTTATAATATGCATTCAGCCATTATGTATCAAAATTACTTACGCTGAACATGAATAAGCTGTCGTGAATGTTTATAGGTTGCCGGATATAATTCATCTTTAATATGCTTGGGAACGTTGTAAACTTCAGGAGTTGGTATAACATGTTCAACTGTATGCCCATATGCCTGCTGCGCTGAAATAGCTCTTTGGAGATGATGTTCCTGCAAAATAAAGTTAAGATACTTAGTTTTTATGTAATAAGTGAAATCATTAAAGACAAATGACATTAGCTTAATATGTTATAGGAGCTTGCCTACAGTTACATTTGAACTGTATGTTTTTAATATCCAAATAATAATCAAGCAACTGTTAGTATAATAATAATTGTAGAAGATTTGACATGTTTAAAATTTATGGTAAAAGTTAAACATGTAGCATATAATCACAATTTAATATGCTTTGAAGCAAAGTTATTTTAGAAAGAGTAGCCTAATTTTTCTCTAAACTTTTTACTAAAATAAATAACAAAATTATTATTTCTGAAAAATCAAAATAATTGTTAACTAATTTACACATGCATTTCTTGACTATAAGCATAAATTTTCTGCAGCAATATATAATATTAAATTTAATGAAGAACAATGCAATAAATATTGAAGTTTGGATTTTATATCCAAATTAGTAATTTTTGAATATATTAGGTTGAAAAAAAATTTAAAAATTGAAAATGTGATACACTACAAACCACACAAGATGAAAATGTTACAACCATTTATAACTCTCAAAAAAATTTATACATGGAAGAAAATATAACACATTATTTTCTGCTTATTTTTAAAATTTGTTAATTTTACAAAAATTTTAAAATAAAAATTACTTACTTTACATAACTTTAATTTACAAAATAAAACATTTTTTCAAATAGCGAATTACTTAAACAAAATAGATATGCATAATAATATACATAACTATTTAAAAAAAA
>JAPDSC010033885.1:0-10755 GCA_026290005.1 Latrodectus geometricus
AAACACTATCAAAATTAAACATTGAAAAGCCACAATTTTTTTATTTATTTATTTATTTATTTTTTAAACATTTTTAGTACATTATTATTCTAAAAAGCACTTAAGAAATTCATCCATCATATGTTAATCATGGCAAAACGATAAAAAAATAAATAAATAAAATGTATTTTTTTCTTCAAAAATATTAAAAATCAATAATATAAATTGATATAAAGAAAGCATATATTAAAATATGAAATTCAAATACCATTTTTCAGACATTGTCCAAAGTAATCCACAGCTGTATCTGTTTCTGAAAATTGGAAAGGAGTGGCATCATGAATAGTTCCATTCATGGCTGCTGATTTTCCAGCCCTGCTTTCAATCATCATACCTGCAATGAGACATGAGCTATACATAAGCAAAACGGTAATCATAACAGAGTTTGATTACATTAGTATTATGATATATATTATAATTAATTAAAATTAATGAATTCACTTTAATTAGTTTTAATAATTTAAGCATTTTAAATTATTATTAATATGTCTCAATAGCCTGTTTTACGAAATTACTTTGTAAAACAGGGTATTGAGGTATAACAGATATACTTTGACTATTGACATACTCAACAAATACTTTAAACTTTTCAAATATATTTAACTGATTAAATAACAGAAATTATAAATAAAATTCTTTTATTTATATAATAATTAACTTACCAATTGTCATACGAGAGGGAAAGCCATGAGGATTAAATATAACATCAGGAATCATTCCTGATTCTGTAAATGGTAAATCTTCAGCAGGTAATAATAAACTGCAAATACCTTTCTGCCCATGCCTACTGGCAAATTTATCCCCAACAATTGGATTCCTCTGAAATTATTAAAATTAAATTACAAGGAAAAATAATTCACTAAATTATAAATTATCTTTATAATTAGAAATATAATTTAATGTAGCATCTCTTAACTAAAATATTTACTTAAAAGCACATCAGCTACTTTTTAAAGAAAACTCGTGACATGGTAAATAAAGTTTAGTTCAAATTTAATATAAACAAAAACTGTTGTAGCTTAATGCCTAAATACAGGACATCATTTTAGCTACAGAAGATTGTTGATCAACAAAAAATCTATAGGGAATGGATTTTAAGTCCCTTTTAAAAAATTCGATAAAGGAGAAGGAGTGACCAGCCTCTGATGGTCAAAAAAGACTGCAGACAACAAAGTCCAAGAGTAGAGGTCTTAAATCAAAATGGAATTACATTAATCAATGTAACAAAAGCTCCTGTATATTACATTAGATGCAATAACAAAACTTCTTATACAAGCAGTTAGTAACAATCTATATCACAAGAATAGCATATAATATATATACATAAATTATCACATAAATAATTTATACAAAGGATATATTAGGGGAAAAAAAAAAGAAAAGAAACAAATAGGAAAATAATTTTTATCAATTAGTTTCCTCGATAATTTGAAAAAAAAGGGCAGTGTACTTAGTAAATGAAACTGCCCGTCATATACAAGATGAAAAATTAAAAATTGCATGTCAGTAAAACTTATAGGAACTCTGAATTTAATGCAAATCTGTTGATTGATTTCAGTGCCAGTATCATTACCCAAAACCTTTACATCATGAATATATGCCTCTTCAGTGGACTTATACTTTTCATAATAAACTTCTCCAGTTGTGGTGTCTGCATAGCTAAAACAAAAATATAGATAAAAAGCTTCATTAGAGAAAATTATGATAAAAATTTGAAAAATATTTAATTTTAGATATTTATATGACAAATCTATTTAATAATATCTTATAGTGGGCTAGTATATAGGATGATAAAGATTTGAAATGCAATCTTCCCCAAATTAAACCTGACCCATTATTTAACAACGGTAGATGAGAGTTGTCTTTCTGCTTCTATGTCTGTTAATATGGATACATAATTTTTCAGAGTTTTTTCCATTGCAATATATGATTCTAACCCAGTAACTAAAACAAGAATATTCAGAAGGCAGTTATATGCAATAATTGTTTAAAAGCTTTATAAAAGCTATTAGTTCTCTACAAACTGATGTTAAATAATGGATATTTTATAATATGTACTCACTAAATTTCCTATTTTCTGCTCCAAGTAAATTTAAATTTAATTTTTCAATTTAGATTTCACAACAATTCTTAAAAATTTATCAATTAAAGACAGCCATTGATTTTTTTTCGGAGAAAATTGCTTACCAAAACTTAATCCAAATTTTCCACAAAAGCATCTAACTAATAAAAGCAAAACAAACAAATAAACCCTAGAAGATAAGTAGTTATATAGAAGGAAGTATATGTTTAAGTATTTCAAAATGAAATATTAAAAAAAATATTGAAAGAAAAAATTTAAAATAAAAAGATTTCTTAAATATCAAAATAAGAGATAAAAGTAAATATTCCAGGATATCTTTCTAAGAAAGGTAAAATAAAAATTAGAAAATTCAGTACAAACATTTTTTAACGAAAATTATTTAACCTTAAGTTTTTTTCGTTTTCAAATTAAAAAATATAACTCAACATTTTTATAACTAAAATAATTTTTTAAGAACTGAAAACTGACACAAAACACTTTTAAATAAATAACAAATATTAAGTTGTTTCTTAAAAAATAATAAATCACTGATCAATTATTTCCCTACATCATCCTTAATTAAGAAAAGATTAGTAAATTAAAAAAAAATTATTTTCAAAATATAAGTGGATTGATTACATATTTTTCTTTAGTTTGACAGTATTTCTAAAAAGCATTTTTGTATTCATTTCTGCTGTAATTCCAAGTATTAATATAACTTTCTTCTTAAGTTTAACGACATTAGTTTAATATTTAATTAAACTGGAGCATTACTTGGATAGAAACAAACATTGTTTTGAAATCTAATAAAAATGGAAACAAACGGTTTCCATTAAAAAAATGAAACAATTTCTCTTTTTAATGCAGCAGAATGCAACATGTGTTTGATACCAAATTTAATATTATGACAAAAAATATACAAACCTAAAAGCCAACATATAATTTTAAATGTTCTGATTCTAATCTCAAAATTGCTAAGTATAATTTTTAAAAAAAGAGTTACATGAAAATTGAAATGTATAACTGATTTAATAAAATGCTAAACTCTACTCTTTACCTTTTCTAATGTTTTTATCATATGAGATAAATCCTTATACATATATTTAATTAAACAAATAAAAAGAAAAAAATATTTATAATTACAAATATTAAGAAATCTTGAAAGATATTCATGATTAGTTATATTTATAAATAATTAAAATTTTTAAATAAATACTTTTAATTTACCTGCAAATGGGATCACCATATTTCAATCTTGTTCCAATATAAGGCAATCCATCAGCATCGATGAATTGAGCAAATCGGTCATCATTCTTACGACCAAAAATCAATGTCTTTTGAAGACCGTGATCTCCAGCTATAACTTTTAAATTTATTACTTCAGATTTGTAAATGGACCCATGCTTAAAGCCTCGTTCTACAGATGATTTATTAAGAACAATGGCATCCTCCATATCAAATCCCTACAAAACAATTTTGAAAATAAATACAAAATTTAAAATAGCAATTTATTGATGAATTAAATAAAATAAATAAGATTAAACTATAAAGAAAAACCATTTTATAATGAAACTTTTAATCGTGACTAATGACTCAAAGCCATGAATCTTAAAACAATGAAATCTTTTAATTTTTTTGTAACAAAATAAATTTAATAACTATGCACTTTTGGGTTTCCCCTCAAGGTTTTTTTTTTTAAAGAATATAAAATAATAACAATTTTGATTATGGATCAAAAGTTATTTTCTGTTAAAAACTACTAAGGTTTTCAACTGTAAAAACAGCTTAGTACTTAAAAGCTTAAAAGTCATATTCAAAATTTTATTATTTACAAAGAAAATTAAGTTAATTACATCATACATGCTAATTCATAAATACCTGATTTTAATACTTACAGAGTAAGAAATTACAGCAACTATTGCATTAGTTCCAATAGGATAATCATCCAGATGATAATAATCATGCATTTTCGGTCTAACAATAGGAGATTGAGGTGTTTGAATATGATATAATTTGTTGTCAGATCTGTATTTCAAAGCATGACAAGGAGTTCCCATTGTTTGTTTACCCATCTAGAAATAATATAAACTAAACATTAATAAACTGTCAAACAGCAAAAATATAAACATAAATTGTTGAAGTTATTGTACCTGACATTCATACATATTCCTTGGACTTTGATTGAAATCTGAATAAGGGATTTGGTTGGCAAGCACACTAAGCATGGTTGTTGGAGCCAATTCTTGATGAAAAGTTATCTAATTTAAATAAATTTTTTTAATTGATAAACATATTGATGAAATTAGACTAATGCAATACATGTACACAACAAAATTAATTTCTGTTTAATATGAATTCAGAAAATTGATTAAACTGTTATACAACTTAACAATTCATAACAAAATTTTTCTCTGAGAAGTTATTTAGTTATTAATGATGGAAATTGATATTTTCCTTTCATAGACTGCATATGGAAATTTAGGAAAACTAAATTCAATTTAATTAGAATATTCATAATATGCAGAGTCATATGCACACACACATGAATATTATAATTCTATTTTAAAATTAATAAAATACTTTTAAATTTTCATGATTTCTAATTTGTCAGATAATATTCCAACTGAAAAATTAATAAGGAAATCTTTATTTAATTATTTTACTTGACTAATAAATTAATAGGTCATTTCAATTTATATATATATATATATATAAAAAAAAAAAAAAAAAAAAAAAGAGGATTGAATTTAGTAAAATTGTTGACAACACAAATTATATTTTACACACATCCTAGATTGAGGAAAAAAAGGTTTAAGTTTAAAATACTTACTCCATTCACTATTTCTTCAGGATAAATTGCAATATGCAAGTAAACTTGTTCCATAGTTCCAATCAGCTCAATGGAATCAAATGGCAAATTTCTGACTGGTCTCATCATTCTCGCAAGGCTTGTGAATATAAAAACTCCCGGAAATTGAGATGCATGCTCAGTTTTCGGAACAAGACAAATTTCCATATCTTTGGGAACCTATATTAAGTGCACAAATTTTTGTTTTAGACAAATTACAAATGCACTAACATATGATAGATTGATTAATAAGAAATAAATAAAAAATAACAAGAAATGATTTTTATTTAAATTTTAATAATTAATATCAAAATTCAAATCTTAATAAGAAATACAGTATTAATGATGACAAAATATTAAAATATTGAAATCAATAGAATGTTTTAATTTTTAAATTTATATTATTATTTGTTAATTAATATTCAAATCATTCCAATAAATTAAAATTTTTTGAAAGATAAAACAAAAATCAGTCTATTTTGATTTTTATGGTAAACTTATTATCATAATGTTAAAAAGAACATTATATTTGTTTGGTTTGCAACTGGATGAGGATATTTTTATTTAGAACATGAAGATAATTGGAAGAAAATTAAGGATTAAAATGGATTTTAAAATACTACAAATATTCATACCAAAATACCTATAATTTCACCTATAATTTGATAAAATCAAATTGTACTAGGGAAATGTTAATTACTTTAATAATAAATTAACACATAGTCCTTTTTGCATTTATTCATCTAATTTCACTAGATTTTTATAACAGTTAACATTTTTCCTGATTAACTTTCTGTATTATTCTAAAAATTAAAGACTGAAAATTTTGTTTAAAATACCCAATTAATTAAAATCAGAATAAAAACTCTTAATAAAAAATCCACACTTTTGTAGTTGATTCCATTTTTATTTCTCAATATAAAAAAAGAAACTATTAGTGATCAGAAGCCTGCATACATGATCATATTTATTTAAAGATAAAATTTTCTTAAATCAAACAAGTTATAAAATACATCTTTTTATTACATGAAAAAATCTATTTTCTTTATCAAGATTCTTTGACTTCATATGTCTTAATTTCATCACAAAAGGTAATGCTAATTTATCCAAAATCCAACCAACAACTTTACCATCTAACAAGACTGCAAGAGCACTGCCAAATGATGAAATTGGATCACTAATTGAAATCATTCCAAATTTACAAAAAATTCCAACTAAATGATCGGTTACAACTGGCATGTTAACAACCTGAAATAAATTATAAAACTGTTAGTCTTAAAAATACATTAAATATAGCATGTTGTGAAATTTCTTTCAAAATCTATTAAAAAAATAAATAATAGACATGTTAATATTTATACTTAATTTTATAAACTTTACCAATTTTCCTTCTAAAATAATTAAAAGATTAATAAATCAAAAGGTAAGCAAAAATATGTAATATAAAATAAATCCATATTAACAAAAGCCATGCAGCGTATATAAAGAATGATTTTAAAATTATCTGTCTTAAATTCAAAATGCTGAATAAACTTCTAACAAATTAAGTACTTAAGACATTTTTATTTATTCTTTGAATTTGATAGCATTATTGTTTTGATTTTAATAGTTTTTCTAAGCTAATTATAATAAGAAATTTGTAAGTCAAGAGCAGTGGTTTGCTACTTAAATTTCACTAATTTATATTTCAGATTAGATATTTTTATTATTAGATGTCAAAAAATATCTGTTATGCTATCTTAAAATATAAAAAAATCTCAGAATTAACTAAAAAAATAATTACAATAATTATTTTAATCATAAACATGTTATATTTCAAGACTATTTTAGTATTAGAATACTTTAATCTCCTTCAGCTAAATGAAATATCAATAATTTGAATTGTAAATAATCAATTAAAAAACACTACATTTAAACTTATAAATCAATAAATGAAATAAAATGTTTCTTAAAATATATTAAAATATGAATTTTAGTGTAATCTTAGATTAAGTATAATAATCTAAATTATTCCCAGCATTTATATTCCTTTCATGATTTTCATGCATTCATATTGTTAACGTAAAATTTAAAAATATTTAAAAGAATATTGAGTAACAAAAGGAATCTACAACAATTTAATTTAAGTCATCTTTGGCATAAATTACATTGACATTTAAACTCGAATGATGTGAAATAATGGAATTCTATAAAAATGTTTGCTCTAGGTGATTTTTTTTTTATTAATAAGAATTGAATTCAAAATCCAAGAATTCTAAAATACTGTTAATGAAAAATTTAAAACTATTTTTTGATATTTTTAATTGCTACCATGCAAGTTAAAGGAGCTTTCAAAACTGTAAGAACAATGGAGAATGCTTCTTTATTACTACATAAATCTTCATATCAATTTGTGATCAATGGTGTGTGTTAAAAGAATAAAACAGATAAACTACAAAATACTTTTTAGGGGGGAAAAATGGAATTTTGAATTTAAAACAATTTTAAGTTTATGAATAATAATTCATTAAAAGATAAATATTGAATTTCAAGATCTGTTTTTTAGAGGATTTTGTTTTTCATCAGATTATTGAATTTTCTTGTTTTTTAAAAAACATTAAAAAAGGGGTAAGCAGTTCAAAAATAATTTCATATTATTTATTATTAATAAAGTGGCTACATTTCTATTAATAATATAGTAGCTTTAAAATTAGAGCAAAATAAGGAAGAAAAATGTTTGCTTCACTATAAATTTATTTGGAGGCTAAATTCTCTCTCAAATATATTTCCAAACAAATGAATGACAAAAAATACCTAAAGGCCTTACTTTTATTATATAAAATTGTTGACATTACTTAACAAATAATTCTCAGCAATTTGTCTAAATAATCTTAAAACATACCAATGACAAACGTTTTTTTGCAAATGAAAGTTTTGTTATTCAAGTATACTATTTAGATAAACACAAGAATTTAATAATAATAAAAATTTATATATTAAAATATTTTAGCTTTAATGAGTAAAGAAATAATTCCTTAATTTTTAAAAATTTAATTTAGTTCTGGAAAAAATATGTAGAGAAAAATATAAAAGAATATGAAGTCATACTTCACAAACAGCAGACATATGATTCAGCAAACCACAAGGTGCTCCATCAGGAGTATGAACAGGACATAAGAAACCTGAAAAAAAGAAATGAGTCAATATATGCATGATTATAAGGTAAATAGATAAAAAGAAATTAATTTGTACCATTAGGCAATTAAGCATTTATTTAATGAACTTGTATTTAAGAAAACATAGATTGCAACATTTTTGATAACATTTGTTTTTGTTGTGTCTATTTTATTATGAAAACAATACCAAAGAGATAAAAGATTCCATTCTGGCCATTAGAAAACACAAATATTAAAAAATGTACTAAATGGGGAAAAAAATTAAGTTTCATTATTGTTTTAAAATGCAAAAAAATTCTTCAAAAAGTCAAAACCTTAATCTTATCAAATAAAATTTTAAATTCAAAAATAGTTGAGAAATTTTTTATAAGCAGAAAATCATAGAATAAATTAAATTTTTTAATTTGTTTAGTTTGCTATCTGTGTACAAATATCAAGAATTTCAATAAGTGAAAACAAGTATAAAGTTGAAAACAAAAATAATTTTTCAGGCTTCGCAGTTATTTCATTTTACTTATTTTGCAAAGGTACTTGCTTTCCTTGCTATGGGAGGTTTCCCCCCCCCTAATATTTTTTATTTTTTTAAAGTATAATCTATTTTTTATAATTTGGTAGTTAAATACATAACCATTTATTTTTAAGCTATTCTTATTTAATATTCAAATGGTACTTGATTAAAAAAATTCCATCAATAAACTTATAAATTAATATAGACTTTTAAACAATACAATATTTTAAATTATATTTTTGTCATTAAATAAACTCTCAATAATTGGTTTGATCTATAATAAAAACTTCTTCAAATTATTTTTAATGGCCATTTTTTAAAATTAAGTTTAAAGCAAACAAACATAAGAATAAACATTATATAACTTTACCGACTAACTCCAGTAGTTTAACAGTGAGGCAATTGAATCCAAGACTATTTGCTCTGAAAGCACTGTTCTATCACTAGGTTACGGTTAGCCCAAATAATTTGTTTAGCATAAAAAGTTTCATCATTTCTACAAAACACAAGAAAAGTTACATAGATTCAATGAAGTCACCAACAAGACACAAACTGTCCTTGTTGGTTTGGTTTGTTGCTCAACAATCAATTTTTGTACACCAGGGTTAATTAGACTAGGACCTACATTTTAAAATAGATTCTGAACTTTAAAATATTCTAAAAACTTCCAAACCCATAAATTGTTGAATAGAAGGCAAGAGCATTAACAATTTGGATTCCCTGCTTGGCCTATCCCTGTTGACTTCTTATTTATAACCTTCACAATATTATCTTTTCTAGCTTAACTTTGTTGCTTTAACAGTTTATGTGCTATTTATTCTTAAATTATTAGATTGCAAAATAAATACAAAAATAAAATAATTTTCTAGATTATTAGATATTTTAATGTTTGGAATTCTGGTAATTTTTTATCACCATTTTACTCTTTGGACAATAATATATTTCTATATATAATACCAATAATTAAAATATCAGACTTTGAATCCTAAGCTATGATTTCATTGAAAATTATTAATGGCATTACAATGAATTTGAAGAAGATTAGACCTTATTTAACAAAATCTAAAATTCTTTGATTCCAGAGTATACTGAAAAATGCATTAAAGAACCTGTCAGAATTCATTAGCTATAATTTCATAGCAATTAATTAATGGCATTATCATAATGAATTTTAAGTAAAGACAACTTCCCTCTTAAAAAATATATATATCTGGAGTACACTGAATAATACATCAAAAAATTTTGGAATAAATAGTTCTACCTTAACAAATATTATTGAGGAACATTTCAATATAAAGCAAATTCTATGTAATTTCCTCTATCTATAAATATCTTCATTAATATACAATAGTACTTTAATCAAGTCAATTCCTTAATTTTCCCTTATTAAACATGTATTTTTGAAAGTTTATTGCTATTATGTACATAGAATGGTAGCTTAAAAATAACAAAATAGATTATTTCTTTAAGTCTACATTACTCAAGAAATATTAAAGCCATTATGGAAATCACAAAGACTTTTTTTAATTTAATTTTGGAAGAATTTATTTTTATATCAATTATTATTATTATAATTATGGAAACTAGTCTTTTATAATGAATTTTTTTACATTAGATTTTTACTGATTATTAAGAGCAAAGTATTTAATCATAATAAAAAAACAGTTTAACTATATTTGAAAGATATATTAAACAGTCTAAACTTATTTGAGAATCACATTATGAAAGGAAATTTTCATGATTTCATTAAAATAACACAGTATGACTTCACAATTATATATAAGCATATTGAGATTATATGAACAATCTTGGACGATTTCAATGTTTAAATTCAATGTAATCAAAATTAAATTTTACTAAAATCCATTATTTTGTTTATGGGTATAATATTTAAAAACAAGTAGAATAAATTTCCTTACCCCAAGCTTCAGGTAGCAGTTTTCGAACAGTAGTTGTTCGCATTTCAGCAAAAAAGGCACCTCTATGAATAGATCGGAAATGTGACAAATAACGCCAAAAATTTAGTTTATCAGCTACAATTACTAAACCTGTATTTTGCATTAAGCTACTTTCAAACTTAGGAATAAAGTTTCCTGTAGCTAAGAAATTTTCTACTGGTCGTGAAACATCCATTGTACGTGCA
>JAPDSC010033890.1:0-17327 GCA_026290005.1 Latrodectus geometricus
CTATTTTAATTGAAAAAAATTGAAATATTTTTGGGAATCAACAGTAAATTTTATAGATATTGATAAATTTGAACTGAAATATACTTCCATTAAGAATATTTCGCGATTTTTAAATTTTGTTTCCTGCAACTAATTCACAGCAAAACATGTTGATATAAAATTATATTTTTGAAATGTATTACTATAGGAAATTTCATCCGTTCTGAAACAAAAATAAAAAATATGTATGCAGCATACTAGTTTTTATTAATTTAAGTGAATTCCTTATGCGCATTCTTTATTTTTCAACAATGTTATTTTGAAGGATTCTTGCTTAAGGATAAAATTTTTTGTTCAATTTATTTATTCGTTTTCATAGAATAGAAATCTCAAACTAAAATTTAAGTCATTTATAAGAGTTAGGCTGTGTTTAAAGATTAACATTTAAAAAATATACATGCAATATTTTTTAATAAAACAAATTACAGTTTCCAGAACTAAATAGTTGAGCTCTCAGCAATTTTTCAAACATATGTTTATAGGTTAAGATTGTTTTATTTTTAATTTCGTACTGTTCAATTTCTTTACACTGATTCGTTGCCCACATAATTGATTTTTCACTCAAACTTTTTTTAATAAGAAATTATTTTTACACTTTATTTCATCAGAAATATATTATAAAAGCAGTTTTTAAAGTTGCAATATGGTCTATGTTTTCCATATAGCTTTATATCTTCCCTAAATTTTGAAATTTTACAATTAATTTGAAAATTTGTCATTTATTGACGGTTAATATTTATTTCATTTTAATGTAGAAGTTGTACAATAATTATAACGAATACTGTACGCAAATAGTTAGTGGTTCAGAATATACTTCTTTTTTAGTTCATATGATATTAATTTCGCTTTAGTAATTATTAACTTTTTTATAGTATTGCTAATTATTTCATTTATAATAACATTATTCTATTATTTATAATTAAGTATTTAATTTTTTTATTTCTTTTCAACAGTAATGATAAATCAATAATTTACACCATATTAACAATCAATTTGGGTAGAAATAAAGGAAGCCGAATCAGTTTTAATTATCTACATGCTCATCAAGGTTACCTAAATGTACTGACAGATATAATTATTAGTGTTTTTAAAGTTTTATTAGAAATTCTTTCACTATAAAAAATTTTAGCTAACAGGAATCAGAAATTCATTTCATATTATAATGTTGTGTTCACCAAAAATTTCTTTCCTTCTGTTTATAGATGGAATTCTGAGGCTACCCACTCTATTAATTTCATAATTCTTAAGTTTTCATCTGGTCATAAATTTTTATTTTACCTATTTAATTTCAATCTGAGATCAAATGACTTATGTGAATGTTAAAAAATACCTCAAGATGTGGTATATTTAATTTTCACATGCCTTGCTTTTGATAGTCCGAGTTATACCTAATATCTTCATGATTATATCTAATATCTTCGTAATTATAATTAATATCATCATGACAGAAAAATTTTCTTCATGATTTGTCACGTGTATTGATTTTTTTTCATGGAGTCCACAATGATGTTCTCTGCTTTTATTCGCTTTATTTTTGTATGCATTTAATTTTTACATTTACTTACATTTTGTTTTAATTTTAAATTTTTTTATTGTTATTATTAGCTTACTTTTGTGTCCCTTTATTATATATTTGTGTTACACAAGGTAATTATTTGTTTATTCATAATATAAATAAATAATTTATAATTTTATGCTACTTATTTTAAATATAATATTTATAACAAAATTAAATAAAGTACTTCAACAGAATAGCATAATTGTTTTAAAAAAAATGTGCTATGTCGACCTAAAAAGTTATTATGAAATTTATTGTGGTTAACATACGGTTTCTTTCAAAATTTAAAGGAATTTTAAATATTATTTGCATAGTTTTAGACATAAAATAAAAATTGTTTGCTGCAGAAAAAGCTTTGTAACATTGAGAACTGACAATCATTATAATTTTAATTTTTACTTAATTCATCAGAAATAAACAATAGTATAAATAATGTATGCAATATAATTATGATATGCAATTTAGAATAAAATAAGTAATTTATCTAAAATATTCTTCTGATTCACGTTAATTAATCATAATAGGAGATACATTATAAAATAAAAAAATTATTTTTAAAATATTGTGATTGAATGAATGGTATCATATATCTTTTAATTAAAAATATTATTTTTATGCTCATTCATCAAAGATTTTTGCGAAAATAAAGATTTTTTAAAAATTAATTGGATAATTATTTAATTAAATGCCAAAAAATAAAATATGGTGCTATTTTTAATGAAATGTAATTTAAAAAACACATAATAGTATTGAAATTTCAAAATCACCAAATTACTGGTTAATTAAGGATGCAATAAGAGCTTACCTATTACTGTTATCTATCATAAAAAGTCAGTTAACACAGGTATTTCCTAATTACAAATGTATAAAAAAGACGTAATTTACATGCAAATTTAAATTAAATTTGAAATTAAATCCTGGTTTCATCATAAAATTAATTAATAGTTAAAATAGGTATTAAATATTAGTTTTATTCCTTTTTTATCAATTATAAAACTTATCAGTTTTAACTATATAATTGCATAATAATTTGTTTTTCTGTCTGTAAAAATGTTTTACTTAATTTTAAAATGTAATCTACATAATTGGTAATATTTATAAATTTATTAGAAATTATCTATTGAAAATTTAATTTTTTGACTTAAAAAGTCAAAAATTTAATGAATGTAATATGTCTTCGATTAAAAATCGAAGACATATTACATTCATTAAATTTTAAAAGTATATTCTTAATTTTAATCAGTGTAATCACATTTTTGCTTAAAGATTAAAATATTTTTGGATTAATTTTTTTTATCCGTGTGTAATTTATTTTGGTGAAAAATAAATTTATGAACTTTTAAATTTTTCACTAAATTCTGTACTTTTTTTATCACATACGGAAACTATGAACAATTTGCCATACCATTTTACTATACTATTTTTTTCAACTCTATATTTTCAATATCATACCTATTTTGTTTTGAAGACAAAGAATTAGGTCGAAAAAGGGTATAGAATTACACAACTTTAAATTTCAAAGCAATCCAATTGATCTTTTACATTATTTTGTGTTAAATGTTTGCTTTTTAATTATCCTTGGCATATAATTTAGTTTATTTTCTATATGTACTTAAATATTCAGATTATAAACTTACGAACTGAAATTTGGTAAAATACATGTCTAAAAATTTCAAAGTAATGATAAAAAGTTTTTTTTATGCTCATCTATGAACATTTTATTTAAAAAATCTAATTAATTAACTTAGTTAAATATTGTATTCTTAATTAAAAAGCATGCAGAAATTGAATTCCTAAACAAAATATACCGCATAGTAGAAATATTTGTCTGACTTTATAATTAAGGTCAATTCAAAATTATAATAACTTTTAAGATTTACAAATAAATAAATTACACAATAAACTAATATAAAGAGAGGTAATATTTTCACAAGAAATATTTATTTCCTATTATTGATTCTACTTACACTTGTTTCATTTTCAAAATATTTTTATAAACTGATCAGGTAGATCTATTTTGATTTATTAAAATATATGCTATAACATTTAGGACAAACACTTCAACCTTTTGATAAAATATCACATATTTCGTTATTTATTAATAGTTACTATTTTATAACATACAACTGAAAGCAATTACTTTATCTGCATTTATAAATCCTTCTTTTCCAGTTCTATAAAACATTTTACAAGGAGTTTTATTATATTATTGGATTAATTGCTTCTATATAAAATTATTAAAGTAAATATATGAATGCCTTTAAAATTTTATGCTTGTAAAAATTCAATTTTGAGGAATATAAAGAAAACACAAATATGTCTATAAGCAGTCTAAAATACTCCCATTAAGAATTGCTAAAATTAGTCAAAAGAACAATTATGTTTATGCTCTTTTAAGTTTTTGTTACATACTTAAAATGAATATCATATCTCAGATTTCATTTACATAAATTTGATTTACTAATAAATAAAATGTGATTTTCTAAATAAACATAGAGTGCAATCAAAAATTAAAAAGGAACAATTTAGTGTAAAATTTAAATCAGAACATGATTTGTTTAAACTAAATAACAAATTTACTGTTTTAAAAATTTCAAAATTTATGATGAGTTAAAAAATAAGATTCATATTTTTTACTTTTTTTATAATTGCTGCTCTTTGAGCCTTTTAAATAAATAAAATTTAAGATTTTACTGAAATTATTAATTTTTAATATTATATTTTAACTGAAAATTATTCATTTTATTTATTTTAATATATAAGGATTCTTAAACCTTATTTAATCTTAATTTTCATTGAATATTATAATATATTTTTTTTAAATTTGTTAGTACATATTTAAATAATGAATAATAATTGATGAATAATATTTAATGAAGAAATTTTCTTAGATATAATAAGTAAGTCTTACAATCATAATGCAATAAGAGAAGATACATAAATTATTTATTATGTAGATCGTAAGGACTCATTTAGGAAACCAATTATGAAAATTAAACTGACATGAAACTTATTAAAGTTTTTATTATTATTATCAACCCTGTGTCCATTGTAAAACAAAGATAATACAAAGCTTACATTTACGAACAGACTAAATGAAAATGTGAAATATAAATATACTTTCATGTGGAATAAAGTTTTTAGACAGTGGTGATTTGTACTCTACACAGAACTTTATAAGAAAATTAGAGTACAGAATGGAAAATTATATGTATACTCAAAATTTATTGTTGTAAGGTTGTTCATAAATCATTATTAATCTTCAAACCCCATTAGAGCTTAACTATTTTAATTATTATTAATTTCTCTCAAGAGTTTCAGTTAGTTAGTTAGTTTAACTTTTTAATAAATATTCTACATACTGGATGAAGAGTGGATGTCGTAGCAATTTATTTTCATTAGCATTATAATAAAAGCTTGAAACATTTTTACTATTATCCCGAGATGTATGTTTTCCAAAAATGTCTAATTTGTTTTCTATTTTGTAAGAGTAATTTAGATAATATAATTTGCTTATATTATTTATAAATTCATACAATTTTAAATTGTTTAAAATGTATTTATACAGAAAAATGCATTATTTCATCATGCAAATAACTTGTTATACAACTAATTGATGCTAAATTTTAACTGTTTCCTAAATCTTAACAACAAAATAAAATCGCAGTTTTTAAATTCAAAATTAAGGAAAAAATTGTTTTTTTTTAGTACTGTAACTTTTGTTTCCCAGGCACGTGTACGTAAAAATTATTTAGTTCTCAAAAAATTTACATTATTAATATTTTATCACAAAAGTGAACATTTGAATTTGTTACCCTAATTAATTTAGAAAATTTAAGATAAAAGAAGTTTCCTGATAGATTGAATATAATTCATATTTGAATAAATATAATTGGAATAACTATATGGAGAAATTGATTGCTGTTCCTTTAAGAATATACAGATATTTAATTCCTCTAGAACAATTAATAGTATACATTTGAAATACATATTTTTCAAAAAGAATTAGCAGATATTAAAATTAATACACGCAAGCACGTTTTAAATAAGTAAAAATAATGCAACATTTCATCATCATTTATTTAGTAAATGTCCAAGTGATAAGGCTATTGAACCACATAAAATTTTTTTTCTTTTTTAAAACGTTCTTTTAACAATGTTAATTAAGTAATTTGCTTATCACCTTAGGCTTTTTTAATATAAAATTATAATTAATTCTTTTATTATTAAATAGTTATTTATCAAATCAATTTTTATGTATTTGGTCGCTGAATTTGTTCAAAATATTTCGAAAAATCATGAAGAGTAAAAAGATTTTAATTTATATATGTGAACAAATGTTAATAGGTCATGCAGTTTATTTTAAAGTAATTTAGTTGTATTCTAAACAGTTAAAATTAATGTTTACATTTTTTATTATTATTGTAATTGTATATAATTAAATATGTTTAATTCTAGATTTACCTACCAATTTTTTAGTTATTTGACAATGAAATAAAATCATTGTATTTTTCATGAATATGAACTTATGAATAGTTAATATTTTTTAGCTGAATAGAAATAATCTGACTTTGTGAGGATTCTTAAAATAAAAATAAAGGGTAGTTTGTTTTGAAGGATTCTAACCAATTGTCATGGAAGTACTTCATTTCATAAGAACTGTTAATAATTTCATTTAGAGCTTAAGCACAGATCAACGTTATGTTACTTAAAACCTAAATTTTAAAAATTATTATTTTTTGATAATTGTAATTCTTTAAATATTAAATTTTCAGGTCCTATGACAATGTGCTTAATTACTAGATTTCGATGTTTGTATTGAAAGAAATCTTCCATAAAATTAGCAAATAAATTTCTCAAGGATTGAATAGCTAAAGAGTCTCAAAAATTATTATTTTTATTACACTGTTAGAAAAGCAAAGTAAACATGAATGATTTCTCATGAATAAATTTATTATATGAAACTATATGTTTTAATATATAATTTGAAAATTTAAAAGCAAAGTTGTTTCAAGATGATTAACAATATTTGTTTTATATTTATTTTGTTAAACTTGGACTGAGTAAGCGTCGTTTTCAAAGAAAAACAGTTGCATTTATTTAATACATTTTATATTAAAGAAAACTATTTTCTTGAAGCCTTCCATAAAAATAAAACGACACTAAAATTTATAGTTTATGTCAATGATTTAATCAAACTTTATTAAATTAATACAAAAACTCTACCTATGCATTTTTTGATAGAAAACTATCAGATATAGCTGAGGAAAAAATATAAAAACAACAGGCTTTCGTAAATACACGTGTACCTTTTGATAGCAGATTTGTTGACAAAAGTCATTGGGGTCCCGCAATATCTGAGAGATGCCATTAACTCGATTGGGCAAATTAGCGCACTTTCGTATGGATGGAAATGGGAATATCATAAGCTGATGCTGCGAGTCACGTTAATGTGTCTCGTAACATTCACCATCTCTGGAATCAATATCAAACAGAAGCTTCTTGGTTAAGAATTCATGTTCCTTAAAAACCATGACTTTCAACACCTGCAGAAGACTATTTTATATCTCTTTCGATCAGAAATTGAAGAAACACTTCTGTATCTCAACTTTTTTCCAATCACTCTACACCATAAGAGAAGAGAATATCCAATAGCACCTTGCGAAGACATTTTCACCATGAAAGTCTCTAATCAAAGATAATCTTAGACGAGAGATCATTGTTTCTGGGACCAGACAGTGATGAGATCCAGTGTTATAATGCACTGGATTTCAGAAGAATTTAGATCCAGACTAGAGAGTTCATCAGGAAGTTTGCTGATTTAGAGGGAACAAAGCAACAAATACCGTCAATATGTGTGTAGAAATAGCCTGTGGAAAGAAATAGCTATCGTGGGATTGGGATCATGGTTTCGACAATACTCTTCGGCAGTGGTCACAGTGATCTGTATGTATTCTTGGAAGAAATTGTGACTTGAAGATATCGGGATGAGATTCATGATTCAAAAACTCTATATCCGTGCTCTATAACAGGATATATCAGGGAAATTTACAGTGCTTTCATTCTGAACGATTATAAATCACGACTCCACCTTACTGCAGTTATTAAGGAAAATTTTTAGGGTCATATTTTGGAGCAAATTTAATGACAAGATCAATCACCAAACTCAAATCTCAAAGAACATCTATCTAGGTAGACTAATTGCTCTTTAAATTCTCCAAGGTCTGTAGGAAAGCAGAACAGCTTATTCCGTTTGTAGTTTTTGCATCTCATTTTGGTAATCGACAACTTAATTGACACCATAGAAATTCGATGTCGCCAAATTATTCAAGCTAGGGTTGATATTATCTCTTCTCAAAAATACTTTTTGTTATGTTTCTATCACACCTTACCACATAAAACTGTGATTGTTCATTATTCAAGAATTAAATTTTCCAGCGAAACCGATTTTTGTTAAACATTTATGTGTTTTTCTAATGTAACTTTCGATGTTTCGATCAATACATAACAGTTTTGTGCAAATGTTATCCAAATTTGATTTCCTACATTTAGTCATATGTAATTTACGGCAAAATACTCACAAATCCCTAACTTATAACTAGTATATAAATTCACTTATCAACAAAAATATATTTTCTTATCTTTAAAACTGAAAACATAAAGGATAGTGGAATGTGTAAGAGAGCGAGCAAAAATATAATTATTTTTATGAGGTTAAAATAAATATTTATTTAATGTGAAATTCAGAAGAAAACGGTTCACATTTTTAATAGATTTTATAAAAACACAATCAATTTTCCTTTTCTGAAAAAATTTTTTTTATACAATTTTTACATAGATATATTTTAATGTTCTCTAAAAGAAAACATCTAAAAATAACTTAACAGCCAGCTATAATTTTTGTCTTGTATTTAATAACTATTTGTGTTTTTGTTTGTTTAGAATTATTATAAGCAGACTGACCAAGTTGGCTTTAACATATACCTTTATTAACAAATACGCTAGTGATTACTAATAACATATTATAAAGATTTTTTTCTATGTAATAGACAATTTACCTATAATGTATTGAAATCTGCATGTAAATTATCATAAATTGAAAAATATTTTTAAAAATATATCCTTTTATTTTTAAGTTCAAAGCAAATTCAAAAAATTAAAATTATTTTATTTAAAGCCTTGTTTTCGCTTCGTACGAAAATTTAATATTTTAATTAAAAACAGAAAACATTGAGAAAATAATAATTACATAAATTAGGAACAATACATGTTTAGATTTAAGTTTTAGTTATATCATTTTGTAAGATTTACAAACAAATAAATTAATTAATTTTTTTAAATATAATATATAATCAATAAAAGATGCTATTGCAATATTATGTAATATTTTCACTTCATGACTTTTGAAAAATAAATGTAAAATTAATTTTACATGACTTCGTACAGTAAAAAAAAGTAACATCATTTTTTTTTTTGTGTTCAATTTCTTGCTCCTTATAAAAACATCCATCATTGTTTTCCAAAAATACAGCTTTCTCCTTTCATCATTCACTCGAGATTCGATATTATTTTTTTCTTGGAACTTGAAGCTTGTTGATCAAATATTTTCTTCCCATTCTTCATATTTGAAACTCGAAATATGAGACGTTGGAATGTAATAAACTTCTTCATGATAAATAAACCATAACCTGATTAAACAGGAAAAGTATATATGTAACAAATAATGAATAGAAATATGATTAGTTCTGAAAATGTTATAATATTTAATAAATCTGAAGCATTCTTCACTATCTCTATTTGTCAAATTATTAATTAAAAATAAGATTTCTGGTGATGAAATATTATTACAATTATGTTATTATTACTTAACTTCAACGAGTGCTTTATAAAAGGAATCACAGTGACAATAATAGCCATCTATTTTCATTATAAAATGTGCAGGCTATAATGAATGTGTTTTTTTAAATATGTACGTAAAGAATGCAGTTTTGTGTTTTATTTGATATTTTATAAGTGTGATAAAATTAATATTTTCTCCTTTTTTACAATATATTCAATAAATTTACAATGTAGCAACAAGTAAATCAATTTTATCATTTTTAATTTTCATATATAGTTACTATGATAAAATGTTCTGAATATGCTTTTTTTAATTTAACAGTCAAATATTTTTTTACTTGAATAAACCATCATGATTTGCCTAATGGATTATTCATTATAATTATCTCATATATATTTTAGATGCTTTTTTTATTACAAAATTAAAAACAACACAATTATTTGGTGTGGTTTTTGTATAATAAGTAAATATTTTTTAAAAAATATGTTAAAAGTTACACATGTTTTTTGTTAAGAAAACTGAAAAGAAAATTCATAAAATCAAAAACATTATCATTTAGATAAATTCAGAAATAATGGAAAGTAGTTAGAAATGCTAAGAAAGTTTTTGAAATTTATTTCGACTGTTGAGTACAGAGCTTCAAAACTTCTCATGTGAAATATAAACATATCATAGTTTGAAAATATTTTCAGAAGTTTACTTATTTCTTATTCATGACTCACGAATAAAAATTAAGGAACTTATTCTCAGTCATAAAAGTGTCTTCAAAATGATAAACCTAAGAAATACCTAAAAATATTAATGGAGCAAAATTGCTCAAGGATAAAAACTTTCTGTGATACTTTTAGTGATATTTCCTTCCATTTAAAATGTTGAGAAATGTCTTCTTTTTTGTCACAAGTTTATTATTCTCCTAAGCGCTTTTGCTTTGGCACACTTTTTTGTAAACAGCAAATTGTGCATCATACTGACAGTTCTTAAAATTATTTTGTTAAACATATGCATATCTATGTATGAAAGTATTATTTTAAAAAAAAAGAAACTACTGAGACAAATTCAGATACCACAGGTACATTTAATTTATTTTTTAAATACTTATATAATAATTTTTGTAATTTATAAATTGCTCAAATTGTCATTTATGAATATTAGCCATGCAGTAAAATTCCTTAAGAAAAGAGGAATAAATAATTATCTCAACTGAAATCCTTTTTCTCAAAATAATTAGAAATGTTTTTAAATTAATAAGTTTATTTAAAATTACTTTAGAATGTTCATTTAAAATAATTATATTCTTAACTTCTGTTATCATTTTGATTGTTTATTTTCGTTAACTTACCTAAAATATATATATATTATCATTCATTCTTATTTCAGAGCAGGTTTCCTGTAGCGATTAATGATTATTTTATTGCATAATACCGGTTTGTTAAAATCATAGTAAGAAAACCAATTTTTCTTATAAATGATATGAAAACTAACTAACAGAAAAGGTTAAAAATATTCGTGAAAAGTTAAGAATATTAGCAATTAAATAGAAAATTTAAGTTATTAAAATATTCTAGAAAAGCTACTATATATATAGTAGTAAATAAAATTAGTTTTAACGTATTAAATAAAACAATACTTTTGTTGAGTTTGATATAGTCGTTTTATTTGAAAAAAATAGTTATCTCTCACTTTGCCTGTACAGCTAGTTAATATTTCAAACTACATGGAGTATTGCATATTAACAGTTAGTTTATTTAAAATAAGAAAATTATTATAATTATATTATTTACATATTAAATATGAACTAAGAAAAAATTGTTCATCTTAGTTTAAACTTTAAAATATGTATGTAAATAAAAGTAATAAGTCTTTTAATTTACTTAATATTTTTTTCATTTAGCATTTAACATCATGATTTTATTTTTCATATTTACGATTAACCCCATACAGACTATTTGTAGTTTCTGTTTTGAAATGGTTAAAGTATTAGCCAATTTGTCCTATAATTAAGAATTATAAGATAGATGCAATTATAGAAATTTAATAACAGGTAAATTAAGTCAATATTAAATGTACTTACTTTATAAAGTTGCTTCCTTTGTTGATAAATTGTGCGAGAAATCTTATACACATATTTTTTAAACGTTTTTATTCTGTGAAAAGTTAACCAATTAAAAAAGAAATCACTTAGAAAGTTATACTGTTATGAATGTGTCAAATGTTTTTTCAAACCAAACGGTTGTTTTGGTAACTTTAGTTTAAATATCTACATTTGCAAACTTTGAACAAAATACTGCATTTTTTTTAACTTAACTCATTATTAATATTTTAAGTCTGCAATAACATATGGTGAGAGATAGAGAGCAGTATTTCTAAGTTTGCTCTAAGCATTTTTAAGATAAATTTAAATACGAAAGATAATTTTAAATATAATTTAAAAAATGAAACTAAAAATAAATTGACTAAATCATTTTTTAACCATTTTTGAAAATCCTTTCTAATAATATTTATAAATTAGATGCAATTGGATACAAAATATTTCTCAATAATCATTTAAATTGATATTATTCGCAAAATGTTAAGATTTTTAAGTATTTATTATAAAGAAAGTTCCCAAATTCTGTCTTTTCAATTTTTTAAAATTCTTTTTCTCATTTCATTTTCTCAATGACTGACCACTAATATTTAATATTTCCAAATTTTCATTGTCTTTAAAATGTGTATTATATTTTCAAGAATATGAAATGTCCAGTTACAAAAATAATTCATATATTTCAATTAAACTTTCTATTTTTTAAATATATATAGAAAAATCATCAATTTTATGTCAAAGAATAAATTGTTTGTAAACTCTTTCTCTTCTGCACTCTAAAATTAACACGCAATTTAAAGTTCAAGAGACTGAATCACAGCTCTTGAATTAAATATCAGTCAATTTTTTTTATGAGGAAATAAACTTATATTTCATATTATTTTGAAAATAAAAAATAGTAATTTTGATATTTTTCTAATAATATATTTTAAAGTCCACCTAAATGATTAGTTCAGAAAATAAAAATATATAAGCTAATAGCTTAGAGAAAGTTTATTTTTTAAGAAAACATTGAATTTTAAATTATTAAAATTGTTATTTACTTGATATAAATCACTTTATTTGGATTAAATAAGAATTTCTAGGGCCATATTTAAAATTTTTCTAAACCACATAAACACATAATTAACTTGCATATATACAGTGAACAATTTAAAATACACTGCTACAAACAATTTAAGGATATTGTGGTTTTAGGTGGATCTTGTGGCTAGGAAACGTTTTAGCTGATTGATACATGGTGTTCAGACGTAGGAGGTTATATGAGAATAAATTACACATGTTTGGCAGAAAAAAATGCATTTAATTGCGCATTTATGTATTAAAGGAAAAAAAAAATCACAATTTGCACATATAAGAAAAAAGTTTTTGTTCAAAGAAAATAATTTTCGGTAAGGGGTATGGTTTCCAAGGACGGCCAGCAAAGTTGAACACCTTTGAGGCATGGAGTCAATATGTCTATTATTCACAAGTTGGGGTATTCTGTCCCAGTCTTCCAGAAGAGCTTTTTCCTGTTCTTGGAGGGTTTGTGGGGGTGGTTGGTGGCCAGCAACTCGTCTTCCTAGAGCATCCTAAACATGCTCTATTGGATTCATGTCTGGAGAACACACTTGTCATTATATTTGTACTACTGCTTCCTCGAAAAGAAAATCCTCCATGAGGTTAGCACGATGTGGACTTCAGTTATCAGCCATTAAAACGAAGTCATCTCCGATTGCTGCAGCGTGAGGGACTAAAATAGGTCTGAGGATTTCATCCCGATATTGGAGACCAGAAAATGGTCCATCTCGAATGATATAGAGGTCTGTGTGCTCGTCAATGGACATGCCACCATACACCAACACTTCCCCACCGCCAAATCTGACACTTTCGTGCAAGAACACAGGATTATTCCTACTGCCATGTTCCCTCCAGAGGAAAATACACCTTTTATCAGGATGAACAGAAAAACGGGACTGCTAAAAAAAAGAATATTTCTCCATTCATTTCTCCTCCAGTTCACATGCTCTGTTGCACACTCCCTGCGGTAGCGACGATGCCTTGATGTTAGTTTAACACATACCATCGGTCGGCGAGCATACAGATCTACACCATGGAGCCGGTTTCGAACAGGCTGAGTTGAAACCGTAGTGTCAGTAGCCGAGTGAAGGTGCTGTTGGTGAAGAGTAGCGTTCATGTTTCGGTGTCTCTGACCCATTAACATTAAATAACGAGCTTCATTGGGTGTTGTTGCCCATCTACTACCTTGACCTGGTCTTTGGGTTGCACTTCCAGTCTCAAAAAAAATAAAAAAAAATAAATAAAAAACGGTTCCAGATCCTGGAAATCACACTTTGTGACACGACAATGGCTTGCGCTACTTCGGCTTGAGTTTGGCCACCTTCTATCCTACCAACAACTCTCCAAGCTTCTGAATCGGTTAAATGACTTCGCTGAGAAATCATACCCATCGCAACAAAGCAGTCACTGAATGCCGATCAGCCTTGTCTTCATTGTCCTTTATTCAGTTGAAAGCCAAATTTCATTCAGTACCGCTGAAACGATGTTTCTGACGTTGAACTCAACATTAGCATACTCCACAGTTTGAAAACCAGAAAAATTTACATTCGTAATTTTCTTCTTCCATTTTTGGCAAAAAAATATCTTTATTTTGAATAAAACTTACAATATACTTTAATTATTTTGAGCAGTATAATAGCGTTGTTACTGATTTGTAGCCAATATTAACAAAAGATAAAAAATATGTATGGATACGATATGTTGCTCTGTACATTTCTTGTAATCCCTAAGAAATATGGTAAATAAAATATTTGGGAATATACCGAAAAAATTGAAAAATATTGAATTCATGGATAAAATAACATAATTTTATTCAAATTCTTTATTTTTGATTGAAAATATAACAAATATTTTTATCAGAGAAAGAATATAGTATAAAAGTATATTTTACTTAATAAATTAAAATCTTTAGAATTATTAATCGAAGAAGATATATTTTCGGAATGTATATTATAGTAAATTTAACGCAATGATAACTGTGCGGAAATTTATGGGTTATGTTCACCCCAAAATAGCGTATCAAATATAATATGACATCATTTGATATTATTAAATTATTGCATTATTGAAGTAGGTAAAAAAAAACAAATAATTTCTTTTACAAATAACAGTACCAGTTCTTAATTTTTAGCTTTAAAATTTTTGTATTATATTATGTTGCTACAAGGCTATATTAAAACTGTTATAAAATATTTATTATAATTAATTAATGAAAAATAACATCAATAACGTAATCAGTAAAATAAAATGCTTGGCAAGGAATCTAGAACTTTTGAGAAACAAAAAAGAGATATATGGTATATGTAATAGATTAAGTGAAAATATTGCAACTATGCTTTAGCTAAATATGCTGTATATGGTTTACTCATGTATACGTGCAACAGAATTTACAGAAGAATCATTGATTAAATCAGTTATTAAATCCTCATAATGCATGCTAGGATTTCAACATTTCTAAACACCAATTTTGAAAAATAGATTATATATCACATAAAATATTTTAACGCTGATTTAAATACCTATAAAGGATTTATGTATCTTAATTTAAATTCAAAGAGGTTACCTTTTTAACAAAATGTCCATGATCAATTATACAGCTGAATGATCTGGGTTCAAAACATATGAACATAAATTCAGGAACTAACTTCTTTACAAGTAAATACATGATTAAATAGTTTGAAATATCATTTTAATTGTGAATTTTACATTTATTTGAGCCAGCGTGCAAAACGTGATTGCTGACGACCTAAATATCGAAATCTTAACTCATAATTGTAACTTTTTATTCAAAATTTCATATTATTTCAGATATTTATGTTTTATTTAATCATATTAATTTTTAATCATAGTATTTGGTATTTTCACAAATAATTTTCTATACAAGCATAGTTGACACTAGCAGTATATCACAATGAATAAATATATTAATTATTTTGAAATGTTGTGATATGTGTTTATTGTTAAGGTAAAATGCGCATCATAACATTTATGGTAACATATTATAACATTCATATGGATAACACTTTACGCATATCATTGAATTACATAATAACATTGTATTTTAAAGTTGAATATAAATTCATAAGTATTATTTTAGAAGGCTGATTTCATGAAGTGATGTACAAATATTCCCTCAAATCTTTTCACAAGTGTTTTTAAGGAACTTATGAATAAATACTTGGAATCCCAGTATTTTAATATGGTATTGAAGTTTATCTTGTTCAAATAGTAGAAAAGCACTTTCAAAGTGTAAGAAGGTTTCTAATTACGACCCTGGTTATTGCTGGTTATTAAAACCGAAGATAGATAAAGTGTTACTTTTTTCATTCTACTCTTTTAAAAAAGAAGTAATTTCATATTTCATATGTTTCATTCATTTTGTGACATCAAAAGCGTCCTGTATTTACAAAACGTATCCAAAATAATCTCACACAAAAAAAAAAAAAAAAAAAAAAAAAAAAAAAAAAACTTTCGCAACGGTAAATCAAATAAATTCATGTTTCAACATTTGCTTTCTAATGCAAATATGATGTTGTGAAATCAATATGCTAGGAAATAAAGAGAAATGTATTCAAGTATTTCCCGTAGCCATTATTTAATGTTGTAAGGAAAATGGTTTGAATAACATTTTTCCAGTAACTTATTAATGTCATTAACTTCTCTGATTACCAATATCTTTGGAATAGTCGAGATGTTTCTCCAGATGGTCTCCGTTGATTCAGATTTACGCCCATTTCGCTTTAATGATATTTGCAGTGACTGAAGACGTTGTATCAGGACAATATGTTTCATATTTAATAGCAGCAAAATTCTTATAATCGAAGTATATTTGTAACTGAGTTTCAAAATTAAAGTTACTTAGTGTACATATATCACTTTAAGGTTTTACAATAATCATTCCACATCACATTTGTGATTAAATTGCTGCCCATTAAATGTTTGGTTTTTAAAATAATTGCTGTCATTTGGGATGTTTTGAAAATTACTGGATAGAAATATTAGGTTTCTAATTTATCAGCTTTTACATATAACAATTTTCCAAATGGTAAAGATGATATAGCTGATAATAACAATTTTTTAATGTAAAATATAAATCACAAGACTTTATTAGTTAGTTTCTTAGATCTCCTAAGCGAATGAAATTTGCGATAATTAGAGGTTTTTATGAAATTAAAACATTTCCCATACTTAAACTACAACAGTTTTGACCTTATGCATGCAACTATTTTAATTGATAATTTGAAATCCTCTATATACATCTACTAATCATGAATTTCCTTAATCTTACAATTATTTTTTCTGATACTCACCTGCGTCTTGTTTATATAATGTGTCATTTTTAATTCCTTTTTAAAGTTGGACATTGTTTAATTTTGAATTTAAGTTAATACCATTAATAAACAGGTTTTGATTTCTTCGATATTTATCCACTTTATATGAAAAAAATTAATATTGTAGAAATAAATTCAAATTAGCCAAAATTATTGAACTCATTATATACTACATCAGTATAATAAATTTTCACAAAAAAAAATTTCTGTTATTTTGATGTATCAAATATTTTTCGAAAATTCTTAAAATTTCCTGGAACTTTATATAAAACGAAGAATTTAACTAATGTATTACAATAATTAATTTTAAAAGATATTTTAATCAATGATGCACATTATACATCATTGGTTAAAACAAGAAGTCACATACATTCAACATTTTGATAATATATCCTGAAAAATACATTACGACATTTA
>JAPDSC010033892.1:0-13361 GCA_026290005.1 Latrodectus geometricus
AAAAAAAAAAAAAAAAGAAAAGAAAAAGAAAAACATGACATTTAGTCCTCATTGTTCAATAGTTGGCGAGATCAATTCAGCTATATTCCACCTTAAAGAGTAAGCTCCTAATCCCTGATCACAATTAATTCTGTGTGAAGACATTATTTAATCACTTCATTTTTATAGTCAGAAAATAAAAAAGCTGTCATATTATAATGAGAATTGTTTCTTAATGACAATGTTTCGAGGAAAAAGTGTAACAAAAATGCAGAAACACTTTAATGTTTATAAATTACTTCATCAGAATTAAACATAAAACAATATTTTTATTAATATAATGAATGTATTAGTTGCAAGAAATCATTGAATCAAAAACTTTTTTCTTTTTACAAATATAATTGTGTTCAGATTTTATACTAATATTAAAAATTTTGATGTATTTCATACTGAAACTTTGTATTGGGATTTTTCTAATATATATTCATGTGTAAATAATTTTAAGAATCATTAATTATTCCATTAAGTGTTCGATACCTAAATTGATTAAATATCAAGCTCAAAACAGCAATTTTGATTAGGATTGGAGTAATGATAATCAAATTGTTAGGGATTATAATTGTTAAAAATGGAAGAACTGATGTTCCTTTTTCAGGATATTATGAAATTTGTGCTGATACAATAAGACATTTTGTTTATACATTTGTGAACATATGCCTCTATATCATTTGTATGTGAAGCATACCTATTTGTTTCATCTGCAATAAATTTTAAATTATCTTAATAAAAATTAAAAATTTCATATTCATCAACAAAATCATTTATTTATTCAGAAATACTTAAGTCTCTCATAAATTTAAAAAACTCAGGAATCAAAATCAAATGATACAAAGAAATTTGTGTTATTATTGTTCTCAAGAAATCTACAATCATTAAATTCAGGTTCAATCACAGCAATTAGAATCACTATCTTCAAAATTTCCTTCTTCTAATTCATCCATCTAATTTTTTAATCTTCATCAAAGTCAAATTCTTACAATGTGAAATTATTGAAAATATTTTTTCAATTGACAAAAAAGGCAACTGTAATGAAAAAAATCTGCTAAAGTGAATATGAATATATATGTTTTCCTTTAAAAAAAAAGAAAAGAGAGGCAATAAATCTATTTTATACCAAAAGTCTTTGTTCTGACTTGACTTATTTTGTTAATTCCTTTCTCTCTCTCTCTCTCTCTCTCTCTCTCTTTAGTTTTTATGACTTTCAGACATAAAAGACCAGCAATTAAATCTCCTTCAACTGCCCAAAGAAATTTGAGCGAGAAGAAATTGAGCACTTGAAAGGGGGGAATCCTTGGTACAACTGCTGTACCACAGCAGTCTTCTGAGACACTTACTTTTGTAGTGCTACAGTTGTACCAATGTGATGAAAAGGTTAATTAGTTGCAATGATCACTTTATTAAAAGGAATATTTAGTTGCTCATATAATCAATCATTTTGCATTACCATCCTATGTTGATATTTTGATTGGAAGTCTTGCTGCATAATGAAAGTTTAAGGAAATGTGAGTTTAAAAGAAATATTTAAAAAAAAAAAATTAATAACAGAGTGGTAATTATGGGAAGAAGCATCATTAAAAAAGATATTTCTGAATACCTGTTGAACATTACCAATGTGATTAATTAATTTTTTTTGAAATGAGTACACAACTTATATTTAAATACATATGAATTATTTATGCTCGAATTTCAATTTAAAACTGAAAAGAGAAAAATGAAGATTTTGGCGTTGTAAAGCAAATTTTTAGTAATATTGAATAAATAAGGTTTATAATTCTGTAAAATCTGTTAAAGAGATGTTATGATATCATTCATTATATTGCATTATATGATAAATAGTTTGTAATGTATACTAAAACTACTGTAAAATTATTGATCTACCATTTATAAAATTAAATTTTTAAAACACTTAAATAAGAGTAAAATTATTTTAACAACTAACATCTTAATGTATGCTACCATATGTAGTAATGTATTTAAACATTACTCTTGATTGATATTTTTATTTATTTTCAAAATACATGGAAATCTTCAATTTCAAAGAAAATATTAATTAATTTATATATATATATATATATATATATATATATATATACTTTTTTATTTGTGACTTTCATTGAAATATCTAATATGGATTAGTTTGAAATTCGTCTATTATTTTGTTCTTTTCTAAAATATAAAAATATGTGAGCAAAAATTTTTATAGGAAAAATACATCTGGTATTTCAATATATGGTGTTCATATATTTTTTATTTTTAAAATGTTTTTAATTTATTTTTTCACTTGCTTTAATTTTTAAAAAAAAGAGCTTATATATATATATATATATATATATTGATGATTTTATTGACTTATTTTGTTAATTCCTTTCTCTCTCTCTCTCTTTCTCAACCATATAACTACAAATTTTAAATTTCTCATGTTTCTAAATAATACAAGAGTTACTTTAATATAGCTATCATAATTTATAAGAATAATTAATATATTATTAATGTTCCTATACATACATTTAAATATAATTTAAATGAAAATATGTTTTAAAATGATGTTTATTTACATGTTAATGTAGAAATCAACATTTAATTAAACTAATATTATTAATTTAAAACATTAATTCCCTAGTAACTTTTTAGTCTGATAAGTTACTGGATTAATTGCTTTCAATTTTAAAATCATACTCATATATAAGCATATACTATAACATTACTGTTATAGAAATGAATGATATATATCTTATTGTTATCTTAAGAAATTGTTAAATCTTCCAAAATAACTAGTTGTAATATATTTAAAAATTGCCTTTTGTGTAGGCAGAAGAAACAACTGTAAAAAATGAAACAGATGTAGAACCTATATGCTCTATTGGTCCACAACCTAAAATTGATCCATATGGACAATGGGTCACTATAGAACACAAGTAAGATTTATAATGATTTAGTTATTTCTTATAAAAGTTTGCAATAAAAGTACTTCAATGTATTTATAAATAATAATTATGTATGTTGTATATTCAACTGTATACTGTAATCTGTATACTGTACTAGAAATTTAGCTAGGCTAGATAAATAGTTTATGCAATAATTAGAAAAATATTCATGTTATAACTACTGCTTACATTCTCTCACAATTTCAAAAATATTATTGCATTGGAATGATAATTAAATGATAAAATTGGTGAGATTATTGCAGTATTAAGAATTATTTTAATATTACATTTATATTGTGAAGAACTATGTTTATTACATTATTTAGAATAATTTTAATATACTTTTATATTGGGATCATTTATAAAATTTACAACCCAAATATATTATACTGTATGTGTGGGTGTTCATGTTGTATGATAAGTATATTGATAATTTTTCTAATTGTAACTACACTTTTCTTTTTTTTTTTTTTTCCTTTCTTTTATTCTAATGTAAAACGGTATCGCAATTTTTAGTATATTTCTTATTTAAAACATTTTGTAATTTTTAGAAGAAATATCTTTTTTTTTTTTTCAGGTAATTTGCTCATGTTCAAATAGTGAGGAGAAATCTATAATAACTTTTTATTGAATTTTTTAAAACTGATATTGGAATATTTTTTAATTTATCCAACTCTATGAATTTTTTTGATTAAATAGATTTATCTAGTATTTACAATATAAAATATTAATTTCTTATAAACTATTTTAGTATAAATGATTTTTTCTATTCAATTTTTTTAATTATAAACAGCAATATATTTTAATCTCTTAAAGGGAACCAGAACAAATAGATTTACAACTACCAAAACCATCAGAAAATATTGAAGAAGTTGTAATACCAGTATTTAAAGATGAACCACGATTAAAGATCAAAGAAAAAGTTGTTGGACAATTAACTGATGTTGATCCTTCAGAAGAAGTAGTTTTCAAAAAAAGAAAAGCTATTGGCTCTTTTAAGCGAAATACTAGACAAAGAACCACAGATGATGATTGAAGTATTATTGTAATTAGTCTTTACCACAGTGTCTTATATAGTGTAAATAAATTTTTATTTATCTATTTTGTTTTAAATATTGTTTGTTCATCTTTTTTTTTCCAGCTTTTTTAAAACTATTTATACATAACTCATATTTTGAAATGATATTTCTACTTAAATTGCATCAACATACTGGTATATTTCAGAACGTAACTTCATATAATAGGATTAGTTAGAACTTTAACTAGTTTTTAATATTTATATACATATGAAAAATTAATGAATTTCTTATTTTTAGATTTTTGAGAATAAATGCTAGGAAGATTAATTCTTGTATGCTTTCATATTTAATAATAATTTCCATAGTTATTTAATATTACTTGTATGTAAAGTTAAGTATGCAACTATTACATATTTTTCAGTTCAAAATGAATCGACTCCTATTTTCTAATTTTTACATTCAAACATTGTTAGAAAATTTCATTAATGTGTTTTTCACTTTCCTATAGTTTTAATATTTCAATAAATTTTGGAAATTTAAGTCTTTTATAAAGCATTTGTAGCAATATCTTTTATATAATTAAACTGTGATATTTTGTTATTGCAAATTGTTAAAGAGTAAAATTACAAATTAATAATGAAAGAATTTAAAATTAAATTACTTAATTTATTAACTAATCACTTATAAAATCCTTGTTAAACACTCAATAAGGTATTTTTATCATGTAAATAATTTTTTCAAAGTTTTTGATTTTCTGAGTTGTTTTTGCTTTAATTTTATAGTTAAAAACTATTGCATTTGTAAATGATTTAGTTTCTGAGTATTTTTTTTCAATAGCTGTGAGAAGTTGAAGTTTTATATATCTCTATTTCATTTAAAGTTTTTTTTTTTTCCTTCAATTTGACGTCTTGATTCATTTACAAAAAATAAAAATAATAAAATGTAGATCACGTTTATATGTGTCACAAATATTTAATTTCTGAATATAAAAGCATTATTCAAAATTTCGTGATCATTTTCTGTGTATATATGTTAATCTTCCACTTCACTGTTTTTTTTTTTTTTTTTTTTTTTTTTTTTTTTTTTTTTTTTTTTTTTTAATACTATAATTTCCACTAACTGCAAAATGTTTTAATAATTCATTATTTCATTTATTTATATAAATTATCAATATTTTTGAAATTTTGTATTAAACAATTTTTTTTTTTATATTATTGATGTTATAAATTTTTCTTCATAACAACTTAAGTTTAAATAGGAAAATGTAACTATATTTAATATACTATTGAAATTTCTAAACAATGGAATTTAGTCATCTTAATTATAAAATAAGTTAAGAAATCTCGTAGAGTTGACATTATAATTCATTTCCAACAAGATCCTGAAGGAAATTCTTTAATAACTGAAAAAAGGTATTCCATTATTCATTCCTAAGTTTGTAGTATTAAATGTACTTGAATTATTTTCTATGGATCTTTATTATATCCTAATCTTTAATTAAAAGAAAACAAATTAATTTTTTTGGGTTTTTATTAATGTTTATATCATAAATAACAAAAATAAATATTTGTAAATTATTCAGTGACATTTCTTAATTTCTTTCATGACTGGTTGATGAAAATTTACAGAATGTAGTTATTTTTAAAAATAGATGATTTTTCCATAATGGCTTTCATTCACTTTCACAATATACAAATAACAGAAATTTGTTCATACTATTTTCTTCCTTAGTAAAATTAGCAAATCAAATAATATGATAATCTCTTTTCTTCATACAATATATACAGAAATGAAAGGCATATTCATATATTCAAGATAATTGTGCTTTGAAGAACTATAGTTCATTCATTCATCATGAATATTTACTTCATTCTCCTTTATCATAAGCAGTTTTCCAAATATCTGCAAGACATACTGATGAATGGAATCTGTAAAAAAGCATGAGTGGCAATGTAGTATGACTAATGAACATCCATACGTATTTCCCGAAATATGTATCTTGTCCATAGTATGATTCCACACTCTTTGCTTCAAAGGTATTTATTATCCACATAGTAAGATTACAGACTATCAGAAATGTAACGATTTCTCTTCCTGGCTTTTTATATCTAAGTACACGAGAATTGCTGCATCTACGAAGTCCATCAATGATAAACGGAGTTTGCAGTATAACTTGTACTGGTAGAAGTATTGACATAACTATCCGCACTACATTGTATGTCTGAAGTTCAGATATTAACGACAGCAATGCCTGGATGAAAAAGAATGGCAGAGGCACAAAAAGGAGTACATCATCAAGGAATGTGATTGGATGAAGATTGATATCCAATTTGTACAGTTGTGTGTAACCGAAAAATACTCCAATTAGAGCAAGTACAGTAAGTGTTCCATCTTGGAAGTAATGAATAGATATAGCAACTCTTTGGTATTCTTTAATGCTCATTGCCACAAAAAACATAAAAATGGATATAATTGAAGTCATCAGTGCAGATTGTCATGCTTCTAACAAAGGTTTATTTGCAGGCATGTTTCTTTTGATGACTTCAATTATATCCATTTTTATGTTTTTTGTGGCAATGAGCATTAAAGAATACCAAAGAGTTGCTATATCTATTCATTACTTCCAAGATGGAACACTTACTGTACTTGCTCTAATTGGAGTATTTTTCGGTTACACACAACTGTACAAATTGGATATCAATCTTCATCCAATCACATTCCTTGATGATGTACTCCTTTTTGTGCCTCTGCCATTCTTTTTCATCCAGGCATTGCTGTCGTTAATATCTGAACTTCAGACATACAATGTAGTGCGGATAGTTATGTCAATACTTCTACCAGTACAAGTTATACTGCAAACTCCGTTTATCATTGATGGACTTCGTAGATGCAGCAATTCTCGTGTACTTAGATATAAAAAGCCAGGAAGAGAAATCGTTACATTTCTGATAGTCTGTAATCTTACTATGTGGATAATAAATACCTTTGAAGCAAAGAGTGTGGAATCATACTATGGACAAGATACATATTTCGGGAAATACGTATGGATGTTCATTAGTCATACTACATTGCCACTCATGCTTTTTTACAGATTCCATTCATCAGTATGTCTTGCAGATATTTGGAAAACTGCTTATGATAAAGGAGAATGAAGTAAATATTCATGATGAATGAATGAACTATAGTTCTTCAAAGCACAATTATCTTGAATATATGAATATGCCTTTCATTTCTGTATATATTGTATGAAGAAAAGAGATTATCATATTATTTGATTTGCTAATTTTACTAAGGAAGAAAATAGTATGAACAAATTTCTGTTATTTGTATATTGTGAAAGTGAATGAAAGCCATTATGGAAAAATCATCTATTTTTAAAAATAACTACATTCTGTAAATTTTCATCAACCAGTCATGAAAGAAATTAAGAAATGTCACTGAATAATTTACAAATATTTATTTTTGTTATTTATGATATAAACATTAATAAAAACCCAAAAAAATTAATTTGTTTTCTTTTAATTAAAGATTAGGATATAATAAAGATCCATAGAAAATAATTCAAGTACATTTAATACTACAAACTTAGGAATGAATAATGGAATACCTTTTTTCAGTTATTAAAGAATTTCCTTCAGGATCTTGTTGGAAATGAATTATAATGTCAACTCTACGAGATTTCTTAACTTATTTTATAATTAAGATGACTAAATTCCATTGTTTAGAAATTTCAATAGTATATTAAATATAGTTACATTTTCCTATTTAAACTTAAGTTGTTATGAAGAAAAATTTATAACATCAATAATATAAAAAAAAAAATTGTTTAATACAAAATTTCAAAAATATTGATAATTTATATAAATAAATGAAATAATGAATTATTAAAACATTTTGCAGTTAGTGGAAATTATAGTATTAAAAAAAAAAAAAAAAAAAAAAAAAAAAAAAAAAAAAAAAAAAAAAAACAGTGAAGTGGAAGATTAACATATATACACAGAAAATGATCACGAAATTTTGAATAATGCTTTTATATTCAGAAATTAAATATTTGTGACACATATAAACGTGATCTACATTTTATTATTTTTATTTTTTGTAAATGAATCAAGACGTCAAATTGAAGGAAAAAAAAAAAACTTTAAATGAAATAGAGATATATAAAACTTCAACTTCTCACAGCTATTGAAAAAAAATACTCAGAAACTAAATCATTTACAAATGCAATAGTTTTTAACTATAAAATTAAAGCAAAAACAACTCAGAAAATCAAAAACTTTGAAAAAATTATTTACATGATAAAAATACCTTATTGAGTGTTTAACAAGGATTTTATAAGTGATTAGTTAATAAATTAAGTAATTTAATTTTAAATTCTTTCATTATTAATTTGTAATTTTACTCTTTAACAATTTGCAATAACAAAATATCACAGTTTAATTATATAAAAGATATTGCTACAAATGCTTTATAAAAGACTTAAATTTCCAAAATTTATTGAAATATTAAAACTATAGGAAAGTGAAAAACACATTAATGAAATTTTCTAACAATGTTTGAATGTAAAAATTAGAAAATAGGAGTCGATTCATTTTGAACTGAAAAATATGTAATAGTTGCATACTTAACTTTACATACAAGTAATATTAAATAACTATGGAAATTATTATTAAATATGAAAGCATACAAGAATTAATCTTCCTAGCATTTATTCTCAAAAATCTAAAAATAAGAAATTCATTAATTTTTCATATGTATATAAATATTAAAAACTAGTTAAAGTTCTAACTAATCCTATTATATGAAGTTACGTTCTGAAATATACCAGTATGTTGATGCAATTTAAGTAGAAATATCATTTCAAAATATGAGTTATGTATAAATAGTTTTAAAAAAGCTGGAAAAAAAAAGATGAACAAACAATATTTAAAACAAAATAGATAAATAAAAATTTATTTACACTATATAAGACACTGTGGTAAAGACTAATTACAATAATACTTCAATCATCATCTGTGGTTCTTTGTCTAGTATTTCGCTTAGAAGAGCCAATAGCTTTTCTTTTTTTGAAAACTACTTCTTCTGAAGGATCAACATCAGTTAATTGTCCAATAACTTTTTCTTTGATCTTTAATCGTGGTTCATCTTTAAATACTGGTATTACAACTTCTTCAATATTTTCTGATGGTTTTGGTAGTTGCAAATCTATTTGTTCTGGTTCCCTTTAGAAGATTAAAATAATTTTTAAATAAAAAGATTAAACAATTTTTTTAATTGCTGTTTATAATTAAAAAAATTGAATAGAAAAAATCATTTATACTAAAATAGTTTATAAGAAATTAATATTTTATATTGTAAATACTAGATAAACCTATTTAATTAAAAAATTCATAGAGTTGGATAAATTAAAAAATTCAAATTATATTTTTAATTATATTTTAATAATTTAAAAAAAAATTCCAATATCAGTTTTAAAAAATTCAATAAAAAGTTATTATAGATTTCTCCTCATTATTTGAACATGAGCAAATTACCTGAAAAAAAATATATTTCTTCTAAAAAATTACAAAATTTTTTAAGTAAGAAATATACTAAGAATTGGGATACAGTTTTACATTAGAATAAAAAAATAAAAAAAAGAACAGTGTAGTTCAATTAGAAAAATTATCAATATACTTCCTCTCCTCTACAATAGCTCGGCTGCGTACTGGACATTTCAAGGGCATGAAGATATCACCAACTGGTATTAAATCCTATCCCAACTGCGAGCACTGTCCTCAATCCGAACTAACTCCAGATCATGTCTTAAACTACCAAGCCACTATCCGCTCCCTCTTCGAACTAGGAGCTCCACCATTTGAAATCCTCCATAGCCATCGGGCTCCAGAACTAGCAGATCTCATCAACAAGTCTTTTGGTGGACTGTAGACTTTTTTTTTTTTTTTTTTTTTTTGCACTTCACACTTACTCATAGACACGACAACAACAACAACCACATCAATATACTTATCATACAACATGAACACCCACACATACAGTATAATATATTTGGGTTGTAAATTTTATAAATGATCCCAATATAAAAGTATATTAAAATTATTCTAAATAATGTAATAAACATAGTTCTTCACAATATAAATGTAATATTAAAATAATTCTTAATACTGCAATAATCTCACCAATTTTATCATTTAATTATCATTCCAATGCAATAATATTTTTGAAATTGTGAGAGAATGTAAGCAGTAGTTATAACATGAATATTTTTCTAATTATTGCATAAACTATTTATCTAGCCTAGCTAAATTTCTAGTACAGTATACAGATTACAGTATACAGTTGAATATACAACATACATAATTATTATTTATAAATACATTGAAGTACTTTTATTGCAAACTTTTATAAGAAATAACTAAATCATTATAAATCTTACTTGTGTTCTATAGTGACCCATTGTCCATATGGATCAATTTTAGGTTGTGGACCAATAGAGCATATAGGTTCTACATCTGTTTCATTTTTTACAGTTGTTTCTTCTGCCTACACAAAAGGCAATTTTTAAATATATTACAACTAGTTATTTTGGAAGATTTAACAATTTCTTAAGATAACAATAAGATATATATCATTCATTTCTATAACAGTAATGTTATAGTATATGCTTATATATGAGTATGATTTTAAAATTGAAAGCAATTAATCCAGTAACTTATCAGACTAAAAAGTTACTAGGGAATTAATGTTTTAAATTAATAATATTAGTTTAATTAAATGTTGATTTCTACATTAACATGTAAATAAACATCATTTTAAAACATATTTTCATTTAAATTATATTTAAATGTATGTATAGGAACATTAATAATATATTAATTATTCTTATAAATTATGATAGCTATATTAAAGTAACTCTTGTATTATTTAGAAACATGAGAAATTTAAAATTTGTAGTTATATGGTTGAGAAAGAGAGAGAGAGAGAAAGGAATTAACAAAATAAGTCAATAAAATCATCAATATATATATATATATATATATATAAGCTCTTTTTTTTAAAAATTAAAGCAAGTGAAAAAATAAATTAAAAACATTTTAAAAATAAAAAATATATGAACACCATATATTGAAATACCAGATGTATTTTTCCTATAAAAATTTTTGCTCACATATTTTTATATTTTAGAAAAGAACAAAATAATAGACGAATTTCAAACTAATCCATATTAGATATTTCAATGAAAGTCACAAATAAAAAAGTATATATATATATATATATATATATATATATATATAAATTAATTAATATTTTCTTTGAAATTGAAGATTTCCATGTATTTTGAAAATAAATAAAAATATCAATCAAGAGTAATGTTTAAATACATTACTACATATGGTAGCATACATTAAGATGTTAGTTGTTAAAATAATTTTACTCTTATTTAAGTGTTTTAAAAATTTAATTTTATAAATGGTAGATCAATAATTTTACAGTAGTTTTAGTATACATTACAAACTATTTATCATATAATGCAATATAATGAATGATATCATAACATCTCTTTAACAGATTTTACAGAATTATAAACCTTATTTATTCAATATTACTAAAAATTTGCTTTACAACGCCAAAATCTTCATTTTTCTCTTTTCAGTTTTAAATTGAAATTCGAGCATAAATAATTCATATGTATTTAAATATAAGTTGTGTACTCATTTCAAAAAAAATTAATTAATCACATTGGTAATGTTCAACAGGTATTCAGAAATATCTTTTTTAATGATGCTTCTTCCCATAATTACCACTCTGTTATTAATTTTTTTTTTTTAAATATTTCTTTTAAACTCACATTTCCTTAAACTTTCATTATGCAGCAAGACTTCCAATCAAAATATCAACATAGGATGGTAATGCAAAATGATTGATTATATGAGCAACTAAATATTCCTTTTAATAAAGTGATCATTGCAACTAATTAACCTTTTCATCACATTGGTACAACTGTAGCACTACAAAAGTAAGTGTCTCAGAAGACTGCTGTGGTACAGCAGTTGTACCAAGGATTCCCCCCTTTCAAGTGCTCAATTTCTTCTCGCTCAAATTTCTTTGGGCAGTTGAAGGAGATTTAATTGCTGGTCTTTTATGTCTGAAAGTCATAAAAACTAAAGAGAGAGAGAGAGAGAGAGAGAGAGAGAGAAAGGAATTAACAAAATAAGTCAAGTCAGAACAAAGACTTTTGGTATAAAATAGATTTATTGCCTCTCTTTTCTTTTTTTTTAAAGGAAAACATATATATTCATATTCACTTTAGCAGATTTTTTTCATTACAGTTGCCTTTTTTGTCAATTGAAAAAATATTTTCAATAATTTCACATTGTAAGAATTTGACTTTGATGAAGATTAAAAAATTAGATGGATGAATTAGAAGAAGGAAATTTTGAAGATAGTGATTCTAATTGCTGTGATTGAACCTGAATTTAATGATTGTAGATTTCTTGAGAACAATAATAACACAAATTTCTTTGTATCATTTGATTTTGATTCCTGAGTTTTTTAAATTTATGAGAGACTTAAGTATTTCTGAATAAATAAATGATTTTGTTGATGAATATGAAATTTTTAATTTTTATTAAGATAATTTAAAATTTATTTCAGATGAAACAAATAGGTATGCTTCACATACAAATAATATAGAGGCATATGTTTATATATGTATAAACAAAATGTCTTATTGTATCAGTGCAAATTTCATAATATCCTGAAAAAGGAACATCAGTTCTTCCATTTTTAACAATTATAATCCCTAACAATTTGATTATCATTACTCCAATCCTAATCAAAATTGCTAGTTTTGAGCTTGATATTTAATCAATTTAGGTATCGAACACTTAATGGAATAATTAACGATTCTTAAAATTATTTAAACATGAATATATATTAGAAAAATCCCAATACAAAGTTTCAGTATGAAATACATCAAAATTTTTAATATTAGTATAAAATCTGAACACAGTAAAAAGAAAAAAGTTTTTGATTCAATGATTTCTTGCAACTTATACATTCATTATATCAATAAAAATATTGTTTTATGTTTAATTCTGATGAAGTAATTTAAAACCATTAATGTGTTTCTGCATTTTTGTTACACTTTTTCCTCGAAACATTGTCATTAAGAAACAATTCTCATTATAATATGACAGCTTTTTTTATTTTCTGACTATAAAAATGAAGTGATTAAATAATGTCTTCACACAGAATTAATTGTGATCAGCGATTAGGAGCTTACTCTTCAAGGTGGAATATAGCTGAATTGATCTTGCCAATTATTCAACAATGAGGACTAAATGTCATGTTTTTTTTTTTTTTTTTTTTTTTTTTT
>JAPDSC010033900.1:0-21108 GCA_026290005.1 Latrodectus geometricus
CTGTAAACCTTACAATACTCTACCTTTGGTATGGTTCAAATTTTTTCATTATAATTATTCTCAAAATTTCTTGCAGCTTTTTCAATTTTTTTAAGCTTTCATAAATAATCTTTCAATAAAAAAAAATGCTTGTCCCAAATTTTGATTTTTGAGACTAACAATTAATGCTCAGTTACATAGTTACATGTATTGTGCTGCTTGCAAATATATTCACTAGACCTTATAAATCAAATTTGCATTAATGTAACCCATTTATTTCACAAGAGTAATTTTGTTTAAATTGCTCTTGCACAAAAAGTAACCATAGACAACCATCCTATATTTCTTGATTCATATATAAGTAAATTTTCAATTTAGTGATCATGAAAGTAACACAAATAATATGCTTATATATTAAATAATTTTTTAAATGTTTCAATCTTTCTTTAGATAATTTGTCTATGCTCCTATTTAATATGAAAACTCAATTTAATAATTATAAATTTACAAAGGGTAATATTATTAAAAAATTTCAATTTATTGTAGTTGTGAAAATTTGCAGCACACAAAATGTGTTTTTTGTTTTTTATATCATTTTACATAAAAATGTACTTTTATAATTTATTTTACAGTAATTTAAAATTTTTACATGCATATATTGGACATATATAATATTTTATTGAAAGCTGTATATAATATTTATTTTTAGGGGCAGGAGAATCTGGCAAAAGCACAATTGTTAAACAGATGAAGTAAGTTATTTTAGATTTCTTCAAATAAGTGTGGTAAAGACTATAGATTAGTACTGATTTAAGGATTATTAAAAATTTTTTGTTTTACAAGAGCTATCAAATTAATTATAATCTATAATAATAACAATATGAAATCAATTGGAATGTCATAAAAATTAAAGTTAAGATTTTGTTTTTTCTCTCATTTGCAATTTAAAGAAAATTTATAATTGATAAATGTGTTTATTCTTAAAATTGTATTCTTTAGTTTATTTTATCAAAAATGTATAAGTAATAAAAAGATCAGAATTTGTTTTTAATCAGTTTGTCAAATTAATTGAATATCCAATAATATTGATCAAAGTTTAACAGATAGTAATTCCTCTGTCCTTCAGTTCATGGAATCATTTTCCATTTAAGTTGTGAGAACTTGTAGTTTTATTTCATTTTAGAGTATGAAACCTGAACAAATTAACTCTTGTTTGTAAAAAAAATGACAATAAGTTAAAACAAATTAAATTAAAATACAATATTATGCTAAATAGTAATTTAAATGCTATATACATATGATTTTTTTATTGTTCTTTTCAATTCTCATGATTGTAAGTTCAGCTCCTTTTTAAGCTAATCATTTTTCATAACAAAATTAATCATGTTCATATTTGCATATTAAATGTATTTATTAATCACTGTCAACCATCTAATGCAAAATTTTTTTTTAGATTTTATAGATAAGTAAAATACTATTCATTTGTTTTTTTAAATAGAAAAAGAATTATAGTTCTGTTATTTAATCGCTAATGAAACTTATTCCTTATGCTCCACTGAAAATCAGGTTTAATGCTAATTGATCTTTCTTTGCCTTTAATATCTCCAGATGTCTGTAATGCAACATGTTTTTATTGCTTTGATTATTATTATATATAGTATGTATTAAGTGTGTTTTTTACTATAATATTATTAACAGATATTTTCTAATGGAATGAGAAAAAAATTAATGTAAGCTCTTATAGTAACATTTAAAGTAAAATATAGCTTAAGAATTAAATAAAAAGAATGTTCTGAAATCGAAAATGAGTAGAATTATTTCCTTTTGTATTAATTTAAGGAAGGATTCTTTGAAATTTTTTAAATTAGTAATTAAAATCTATATATTGGTTAAATTTTTCTCGATTAGCAAAAAGATATATATTGCAATGAGGATTTTGAAATTCTTATTTGCTCTTTAAAGAATTTAAAGCTTTTATATAGTGAAATGTTCTGTAAATTTTTCGGTTTTGTCAGTACTATCAATTTTGTTTCACTGCAATGCTATCCTAAGTTTCATTGCTAATATTAAACACATGTGTCAAATTAATTTACTTTATGCTTATCCTGACAAAAAAAAAAAAAATTAAAGATAAATTTTTTTGAAATTATTTTTTAGTGTTTTATGTATGTGTCTATATTTTTTATTATATGTATTCATGGCATAATGTTGTTTCCTTAGTGTTTATTTGTTTATTTTCAATATTATAGAATAATCCATGAAGCTGGATACACCACAGAAGAATGCATCCAGTACAAACCTGTTGTTCATAGCAATGCCATTCAAAGTTTGATGGCTATTGTTAAAGGCATGAGCCAAATTAAAATTGACTTTGCTGATCCAGTAAGGAAAGTAAGTTTCAAAAAATTTATTCAAATCTCAATTTGAAGTCTTTGTTTTCCAGTGCTTAAATTTGTCATTATGTATTTAATCTGACATAACTGTGGAAAATAAATTCTTAAATATAAAATTATCTTAATTTAAGCTTCACAGAATCTTCTCTTATTTTATCAGTCATTATTTTGAAGTCAACGTAAAGCCTAATAAGTTGTTTCTTATCAAAAAATTTATTTTCATTCTTTTATATTAATATTATGTTTTTAAGAATTTTCATTGTTAGGAATATAATTTTTTAACCAATTTTTTATACGATAAATGTCTTATTTGAATTATTACTAAACAGAAAATTTTTCAAAGGGTATATTACTATTAAATTATTAATTTATCACTACTTTATTCTTTTGACTATTCTCAATTTTCCTAAGAATACTAAATTTTTAACTGCATTCAAATCTTTATATACATATTTTTTTTACAATATTCTGATTTTTGAAAAATCTGAAGTTTAAGGATTTTGCAATATAATAAATTTTTTTTAAAATTTAAAAAGGGGAAGGATGGAAAGTAAAACATGTCTTATATTCAAGGACAATTTTCAAATTGAAAATTTCTAAGCTTTTTACTGCTATTTTAGAATATAATTATATGAATATTTACAACAAAAAAGTTAAAAAATGTTCCTTTTTTTTAATTTTTTTTATTATATATATATATATATATATAACTTTTAATGCCTGCAAAATATCTAGAGTAGCATAAAGTACTTGTTTCTTGCATTATAAATATGAAAGAGCATAATTATTTATTAAATAGATTTTATATTTTCACAATTTTGCTTTGAAAGAAAGAATATATGGTTAATTTGGAATATAGCGGTTTTGTAATGATTTAATAAATATACAACGGGGTCTTCATATTTTTTCAAATTTAGAGGTATAAGCTACTTAGTTGTTCCATTATATAAATATTTTTAGTGTTAATCCTGTTTGATTTCTATGATATATAAACAAATAGCTTACTTATCACAATTTAAAAGAAAAGAAAAAAATGTTGTCTTTTCTAAAAGTTTTGGGTGAAACTATTTTTTCATCATACATATGTATTTTTAATTTCTTAAATTTAAAAATTAAATTTTTTTTAGAGGGAATTCCATATTTTGCTTTGTATTTAATTACATTTTTCCTTTCAAATATTTGTAAACAAATTTAGTAATTAAGCAAAAAATTTTATTTCATCTCTTTCTTATAGGACGATGCAAGACAATTTTTCACAATTGCTGGTGCTTCACAAGATGGGGAAATAAATCCAGAATTGGCTGCAATAATGAAACGTTTATGGCAAGATAGAGGCTTACAACTATGTTTTTCTAGATCGAGGGAATATCAATTAAATGATTCTGCTGCATAGTATGTTTTTCTAATATTACTTTTTAAGTAATTAAATCATAAATCTGATATATTTTTATAATTTTTATCCTATAAATGGATTTATAATTAAATTTTATCAGCTTTAATGTATGTTTATATTTTAATTTGTTTAAGAGCAGCAAAGACTGAAAGTTAAGATTGATATGAAAAGAATTTGCTATATGAAGAAAATTTCTTTACTTATTAAAGACAAAAGCTCAATTTGCAGATTTTTTAGGGGTTATAAAATATTTTATTTTTACAGAAGAATTTTTGGTATAAGTATTATTAAAATGAATTTTTTCTGTAACTCTAATTAAATTTGTTAAATTGGTATTTGTTAAAGTGAAAATCTGTCATTTAGAATGATTTTGCTTCATTTAAATACTTTTGCAACAATTATTTCAGAAGTTTTGTAGTACAACTTCGAAGTAATTTCCATTATATTCTATACACTTCTTTATGTGGTGATATTTGTTCTTAAAACAGCTTTACCAAGTTTTATCTGAGAGCTAAACAATCCTTGTTTCAAACCTTCAGAAGGTTCTTATCATTATCAAATTATTTCATTTCAGATTATTTTCTTATGTAGAAATTATGCAATGTCATTGAGAGCAAAGCATGGACTGTAAAGTTTTCAAGAAATTGTACTCTAGTTTTCAATACAGGGTGAAGACTTTGGTGCAGTAAGCTGGAGTGTTTTCATGGTAGAGAAATCGTGTTCATTCTTGATTTTGAGCGTTGGTTTTTCATCAGTTGTATGACTTGCGACAGTCAATGTATCAATTAGATGTGACTCTTTTGTGTGTCCAAAACAAAACATTCTACAATTCAATTCAATTTTAAAATACAGCAATCATTTTTGTCTTAATGGATTCAGATTGTCAGCAGATCCTAATCATTGAACATTCAAACTTTGTTTTTAGTCTTGGTTGACACATTGTAATAATAAAGCAATCTTATCACCTGTCACACTTCATACAGAAATTGTCCTTTATCAAACATTTTCAGCATCTTTCAACAGTGTGTTAACAAGTCATCTGCTCTTTTGTCTAGATATAAAATTTGTGGTACGTAGATATAAAATTTCTTAATGTGTAAATAGTCATTTAGAATGGAATGAATTGCTGGTACATTAAGGTGTAACGTCTCCCATATCTACTGCTGTCCCTCGTTAGTCTTTGTCTATTATTTTTTGTACAGCAGAAATTTTTATTTCTGTTACTGACTTTTGAGTCTTTCTTCTCTCAGCGACTTCCAGAATAAATTTTTCCCGTTTGAATTTCCCGTATCACCTAAATACAGTTATACAGTTCAGTCGATAATCATTCAATGCAAGTTTTATTTCTTCTTAATGTCTTCATTTAAACTTTCTTTATTAAACTTATTTCATTTAAAAATTTTTGATATATTTTGATTAATTGTTCTTTTAATATAAATGGAAATTAAAAAGAAAGAAAAGAACATGAATATAATTTAAAAAATGTTTATTTGTTCATCTTTATTTTAATATTTTTTTTAATTTCAAAACATTGGAAATATATAGTTATTTATATCAATATTTCATTACAGTTATTTGAATGCATTGGACAGAATTAGTCAACCAAACTATATTCCATCTGAACAGGATGTTTTACGGACAAGAGTCAAGACTACTGGAATAGTAGAAACACATTTCACATTTAAAGGGTTACATTTTAAGTATGTAACTTTATTCACATGTTGATTTTATTTGTATTTAAATCTTGTGTTTAGTTTTCTGTACCATAGCAAAATGTTATAGAATCTTGTCGAAATTATAAATCCTCTGCATTAAATTTGCAATGTATGAAAAATTTAATTTTAACTCATACTGGAATTTTCTTAAATTAATATTATTTAATATAACTATCTAGTATATTTGAGAAATTGATAAAAATAAATTGTATCTGTAATATGTATTCTATAAGTGCTTTATGTAATATTTGAAAATGGTTTAATAATAATTTTAGTTTAGAATGTTCTCTTGAATTTATTTCAGAAAATATTTTTTAAGTTATTTTTTCTAGTATCAAATTTATGGATTAATGAAACACAAGTAGCCCTCCAATAACATTTTGGCATAGTTCATAGAAAATATTGTTGTCTGAAATGGTACACGTGTCTCAAAGTCAATGCAAAAAGAGAAGATATTTTCTGAAAACTTAACTGTTTATAAACTTTTTTATTTTTTCCAAGCAAATTGAATTTTACTTAAAATTTGAAAATGCGTGTAAAACAAAACTTAAAAATACTAGGAATGATGTTTTTATTTAATGGTATCTTAATAAAATATTTTTCATTTTTCCCTTTCGTTTTTTGCACTTTCTATTCTTAAAGAAATCTAATTTTGATTATTTATTGGTTCTTAATTTTAGATTTCATAAGATAAAGCCACATAATTTTACAATTTCCTATTCATTTTTTGGCTTCTTTAATCATTCTTGAATGCAGATTCAAGAAATTGATACCAGATTTTCTGCTAAGATTTTTAGTTTTAAATTATTATTTTGCACTCTTTTTTCAATATCTTTGTCTTAGAATCAATTTATTTTTCATTTCAGATAGCATTTTTCTTATCAAATATGCTTTGAAACTTTTTTTATTAACGTTTTGAATGTATGTTCCTCAGCAAATATTTCAACTGAGTCTCTGGGATACAAAAGTGTTTTCAGTTTAACTGTAAATGGCCATGATTTCCAACTTGAATTGTTGATTTTTTAATTTTTTTAAAGGGAGAATACTATGTTGATTCACATTTACTTAATTGAAAATAGCTTCTAAGATTTATAACATTAATTTTGAATGTGTTGTCTAAGAGCCATTGTAATGTTCTTTTTATGTGATTTGTTTAAAAGTTGTTAATACTGTGATTCATTAGTAGAGCAATGTGTAGTACTGGGTGTTAGAAATTCTATTTTCAAGTTGTTGCTCAAGTTTTATGAATGATATGGAGCTGATCCTTTATTTCTATAAAGTTATAAATGAATTGGAGACAAAATTATAAAGGAGCTATTTATAATTTAATTTCCTCATGTCAAGATATATAGTAACATATTGTTTATTCCTGTCATTATTTTAGCATAATTTAGTTTTTAAACTTGCTAAGCTGAAATTTACTATGCATTGCAGTATAAGTTACTGCGCTTAAAAAATAATAATAATTTTCTTGTGTTAGAGTGAAACTTATAGGACATGTTGTGACAGAGCTTTTAAAACTTAGTGCCATTTTTTACATCAAAACTTATTAAAGTTCTGAGTAAAGTAGTAGGACTTTCAAACTGTTATCAATAAGGTGTGTTTACTCTTGGTTCTTGCACTGAATATGTATTTGCAAATTAATTAAGCACAATCATTCTTTAATAGAGACCAAAAATTAACTTAAGTCATTTGCAGCATATTTATTATTGTGCTCTTGTTAGAAAATTTTCTTTTTGAACATTGCAAGGTTAATCTCAGTATATTATCATAATTATTTGACCTTTAAATTTAATAAAACATTGTGTTTACATTAAAAAATTAGCAGAAATATATTAGGTTTGTTGTTAAAATACGATTACTAAAGCAGATCTTTTAAATTATTTCATAGTAATTGTAAAACATAAATTCATCTGGTTTTGATACTTGCCTTGTTAGTTTTAATAAATGTTGTTAATTTTTATTTTAAATAACTTTTTGTGTGTGTCCCTTTATGTAAAACGTGTATGCATAATATATATGATATGCCATTCTTTAGGATGTTTGATGTTGGTGGTCAAAGGTCTGAGAGGAAAAAATGGATCCATTGTTTTGAAGGAGTTACTGCTATTATATTTTGTGTAGCATTAAGTGCCTATGATTTAGTCTTAGCTGAAGATGAAGAGATGGTATGTTATATTTTCTATATATTGTATGCTTTGTGCTTTTAGAATATTATAATAAGCAATGTTTGAAAAATAAAATGCATATTATTTATTCTTGTTTAAGAAAAAAAATTTTTCTTAAACAAGTGTAAACAATAGTATTTAAAAGCTTAATTTACAATTAAGATTATGTTCAAATGCATTTCTACTTTGTATTTTGGAATACTATATACCTAATATAGGCCATTTTAGCTATATAATAATTTTATTTTGTTGCACTAATAAATTTTCTATCAATTTTTTGTTTTAATTCATATGTATTAAAATTTGCAGTCACAAAAATTGCAATACACAATCCCATTTTGGTAGAAAAATGTATTTCATTTTCCTTTTTTTAAAAAACTCAAAATTATAAATTTTTTTGTCTAAGATTTTTTTAATCATAAAAAAATTCTTGAATACTTATTAAAAATAAATTAAAGTTTAAAGAAAAAAAGCTTTTCGTTAAAGTGTTTCATGAATTTCTGCTATTTTTCATTCTTCTATGACATTTTTTTTTTCTGTGTGATATCCATTCATTTTCTATTTTCTTTTATGAGACAGTTTGAATACTATAGTTCATAATTGTTTTTGTTATTCTTAAAAAGCTAAAAGTAAATTAATAATGTGGAATATCTCATTTATTAAATCAAAGGAAACTAAATTCATTTTTCATGTGTTAATTTCATCATGTTATTTTATTATGTTTAATTATCTAAAATGTAATATTTTTAAACAAGAATATAATGCAAGAAAGTGTTGATTAAGCTTTTAAAAATGTAGTTCCTTTTTTATTTTAAATTAAACTATTAATGAAAATACTTGAATTTTTTTATTAATTTTAAATAATACGCTTTTATGTTCTATTGTCTTGTGAAATGAATGACTAGTAAAATGAATTTTTGTAATAGCCACAAACTTCGTTTAAAAAAATTTTTTTTTGTAAATATTTAGAAAAAAAAATCTTTTTTCTTTTTAAAATTATTCACACTGGGTGAAAAAATATATATATTGTGAATGTGGCATATTATATTTTATATAAATAAAATATTTTATTTAATCGGAAATTTTGTAGCATTGTTTTTTACTTTTAAACACTGATTTTTTCTGTCTCTATAAATAAAAAATTTTCTTTTAATAAGATTAAAATTTTATTTTAACAAATCTATGTTAATATTGCATTTGTTTTTTGGAAAACTAACCAAATTCAAAAACTCTTGTTCACACACATACAATATTCATAAAAAAATGTAGTTATGCCTTTACAAAATTCTAATTTTCAAAATAATAATTGATAGGACACAGATTTAACTAGAAAAAATTGTGATATAAATTATTTTACAATTTTTTCATTTCAATAAATTTAATTCTTTTTTATTACACATTTTCTTACTGAAAAGTATAAATCTTAAATTATAGCAACATGATTCATTGAAAGCATTTTGACTCATATTTTTAATGACAATAATAACTCATCTGATAAGAAAAATATATAAAAAATTATGATTAAATTATGTAGTTTTTATTTATATGTTTTAGAAAAATAAAATAATAGTGTATTTAGCTATCAATTAATTTGAGTACTTACTGTGAAGATTATAATAAGAGAATATTTCAATATATTTGTTAAATATGTGAAAAAAAAATTTTCTTCCTTTTTTTTAATGTGCTATATAATATGAATATTATTTTTATTAAAATATATTAATTTTAGAATCGGATGACTGAAAGCATGAAGTTGTTTGATTCCATATGCAATAACAAATGGTTCGTTGAAACATCAATAATATTGTTCTTAAACAAAAAGGATTTGTTTGAACAAAAGATTACTAAGTCGCCTCTCACCTTATGTTTTCCTGAATACACAGGTAAAAATTTGTATTTAAACTTCATTTATTTATTTTAATGAATGTTCTTTTTTAATCTTGTAACACATTGTCTAAATTTCTTTGACAGTCAGGTTATCATTTAAACAATATAATTCAAGTTAATTATTTTTAAACTACTTGCTTAAAAATTATTTTTGTATGGTATATTTTTTAAAATATAGATTTTTACTTTAATTTAATATATTTTCTGTCAAATTTTTTACACGAGTTAAATTTAATCAAATTAGTGGGGTCCCCCCCCTCCATAAAGTATACTTTATGTTGCTGGGGAATTAAATAATTTCATAGTAAATGTTTCAATTTTGTTCAACACATGTTGTAGAATAAAGACTAAGAAAATTAAAAATCTATTTGAAGAGCAACTAATTTGTAAAGTTGAAACTATTGATTTTATTTAACTACTGGTGTAGAAGATAAATTTCTTTTCATTAAAGAAAAGACTGGTAAAGGGGATTTGTTTGATGGGGATTGTGGATATTCAGCTGAAGATTATAAGACCTACCATGAACCATGATATGCCTAGAGGAGATTTGCTGGGAGAGCAATTGATAATTACAAGACTGAGACAACTTTTGAAGCGGATCCATGAAGAGTGAGGATGACTATTTTATGATGGTCTACTCAGGGTGCTGGGCATCAGGAAGCAATGGGAACAAAGCTTTTTATTAACTGATCAACAACAATTGAAAGTATTTTGTATTCAGAGTTGCTTTTTGCTGTGATAGTGATATATTTAGTGATGCAAATGCTATATATATATTTGTATTTGATGTGTGAGCACTTTGGCAACCTTTTTGGTGCTTCCCACCTGACTTGCATAACTAGTGACCCTCTATAGCAGAGGTGGCCTAGACATCGATGGTAGACAACAAAGACATTTTAGGTAGTCCACGCGATCATCCCGATAATGACTTCAGATATTAACAATTTATTTTATGATTTATGACAAGGAATCAATGAATTATTTAAAATAAAAATTTACTACAGTCTATGTTTTAAAACTCAAAACAAACTGTTAAGATTTATGAGTAAACGTTTACGATTTAAAACCTAAAACGGACATGATGAGCGTGATTAAAACATTCAAAGAAACTGTACAAAGGCATGCCTATCAATTAAGAAAACATGAATTGAGAAACTTCAAAAACATGGAGGAAGAGTGCATCCATAATCCAAATCAAGACTTCGAAGATTTCATATAATACTTACTTGTTTTGAAGAATTTGAAAGAAGATTCGCTGACTAATTAGGTTGAAAGAAATACTCAATTTTATGATATTTCCATTTAATGAAAATGTCAACATTGATTATCTGAAAAAATAGGACATTTAATAGATATCACATCAGTCACGGTCGAGGAAGAAACTATAAAATTAAGATGCGATACTGATTTTTGGAAATTAATTTCTGAGGAAATGTTTCCAAATATTTACAAATTGATATTTAATTTCGTCTTTATGCATTGCAATAAGCTTGTACCAGCCATAATATGATAAACTTGTAGCAGATATACAGTGCCAAATTTCAACTAAACGAAGTGAATAGGTTTGTCATTTTTTGATATATGAATACTTTAATTATTTTCGTCAGTAAATTTTTATTTCTTTAATATTAAGTTTTTTTTTAGAAAATTTACATAATTTACCATTTTTTCTTTTTACCGAAAATAAATATGCACGTTAAGTTAGCTCTGCCATTGGTAGACCGCCTTTGATTTTTCAAATGTGGAGCAGATCGCAAAAGTTTGGCTGCCCCTTCTGTATAGGGATAGACAAATGTTCAGGTGGCTTTGCTTATTCTGAGGTTGAACTTTCCTTTAAATCACTGAAATTAAATGGAAATTTTACCAATTTCTGGTCCCTATACCAGGTAAAGTTTTGTGGACATTTGTCAGTTAAAAGCATATATGATATTATTTAGTCTATATGGAGGGATAAGAAAATTGTCATTAGATTGATCTCATGCATTTTGTTCCTCTTTCGGGGAAGGGGGGGACAACTTGTTGGTCTGTTGAGCGCTGTTTTTTTAGTTTCACCTTAAACTAATGATGTAATTGGTGACTGGGGGGATTCATTGCAGGGTTATAACGTTGAATGAATGATTTGCACTTAGTTCTTAAGGAATCTGGAGGCCTTGAAATTAAATTTCCTTGTCTTTTTATTAACTTTTGTGCGATTTGTGATTGTGGTGATCATGACTTTCTTCTTGTAGCTCTTGTTGAGCTGGACATTCCTAATGAGCATTTAATGCTAATTAAAGCCACTTTGACCAACAGTTTCTTTTGTAATGATAGAGAGATTGCTCTTGCCTTCCTGCTTTTTAATTTTGCCGTGGAGTGGACTACTTGGGACTCTGGTGCTAGCGCTAAAGGTGATGTATTTGCCAAAAACAGTGGAACTCCTTCCTTATACTGATGTCATCATGATCATTGTATGCACGTGGGAGGTGCAATAGAGCCATGTTTTGCCCTTAACAAATCAGAAATAATCTATCGTATTATTGATGAGGACAAGATTGAATAGATGCCGGTTACTAAAAAATTCAATGACTTCTACATTTTTTTTTTTTTTTTTTTTTTTTTTTTTTTTAAACATTTAGGCTCAAATATTGACCTTAAGCCCCTTACCTGCCGAGGAAAACTTACGAGATTCGCTCCCCAAATGCCACCGGTTTTCACATAGGTGCGCACAGTTATGCAGTGTATTGGTGGAAAAGAAGAAGCACACATTCTATTCTAATTGTTTACTTTCACAAAACAATAGAAGCGAAAGAATAAAAAGTTATGAACTACTCGAAAAGAAGCACAAATAATAACTGCAATGTATGGAACAAAAGCAACAGCTTCCCCCATTCCAAGAAATATTCCTTTCTCCTAATCGCCCTTTCTTTGAAATAGATGTGACATCATCACAACAGATCTTTTAAACAATGTCGAGGACATTCTATTGCTTTCCAAAGCCATGGGTCTAGCTTTACTGATAGCAGAGAAGTGAATTTTGGAAAGCCGTATGTATACGCCCAAGGCAATAAATGCATCGGCTTAGCTCGGCTTATATATATTCCCGCGGCAGGCAAGGGATTAATATGAGATGGTATTGATGATGGAGGGTGAAGTTTGGCAGCAAATCGATGCCTTCATGGCCTTTGTAACTTTTTTAAATTTAAATTAATCAGAATAAACACTAAAACTTAATTATATAAAATACTTATCAGATCTATGCTCACCTATGGATTTGGAATTTGGACCTTTGCTAGACTAGACCCAGGCAGAACAGCCTACTATCTTTGAACGAAAGGTTCTGAGAAAAATCTTTGGTGCTGTGAATAAAAATGAAGTTTGGAGCCATCAATATAATTAGGAGCCCTTTATGATTAACATTTAAAATTTTCAATCATAGACCTTTTGCAGTTGGAGAGGAAATTAGTGTTGTGGCCTGGACTGCGTAAAGGGTATTTCAGGTTCCTGAGAGTGGCTAATTGGAGATCAATTGCAAAAAATAGATTAGATTGGTAGAGAGTTCTTGCGAAGGCCTTGACTTATCAGGGGCTGTCAAATCAATAAAAGAAAAACTATTTAGTCAAATTAAGAATGACATTAAAAGGATTTGGTTTTGTAAAGCAATTTTCTTTTCTTTTTAATTAATGGATTTTTGAGTAATGATGGTTAAATGTTTAATAAAAGTTTTTATTTATTATATTTTATGAGTGAAAAAGTATTAAAAATTTTGTATCTTTTCATTTGTTGTTATTGGTTAAACTTCCAGTTTTATAACCTTCTTTTGTTTACATTGTTTAATCAATATTATAAAAATAAAGTATTATGTGTGTTTTAATGAAAGAATGTTGAACAAACAATAAGTAATTGACTATAAATTAACTTTTTTTTTTTTTATTATGTTAAATTTGTTTACATGCAAAATTTTATCTAAATTATGTATCTATATTAATATTATTTTGATTGTATGAAGCATAATTAGTTATTTTATTACAAATCATTTTTAAAATTATTATTTGGATTGTGAAAACATTCAAATTTAGCTATCAAAATGACATTTATTATAATAATTTTACTAAAGTTAATTATAGATTGTTAATTGGTAAAAAATATTCTATAGTACATTTTTTAGTAACTATGCCTTCCTTTTCTTTTTTATTGTAATGTTTTTTTATGTATTGTAACGAATAGGTTTTTTTAAGAACATTGGTCTCTAAAAAAACTAAATTTTTCGAGGTAAGATGTCGCAACTAGAAGTCATAAATTTCTTCATTGGTAACAATAGATTGTGTAGGTTGATTTTATTTTAGTAGTTGTGTATTTTGATTTTAATGTATGCTTTAGAAATGGAATTTTGCATAAGATATCAATTGACAACTGGTGGAGATTTTTCTTTAAAACTTTTTGTAAAATTTCATATAAAATTTTTCGTAATTAAATATGTTATCATGATAATTTATTTATACTATTTATATTGATATTAATAATTGTATTTGTATTTTAACTGAATGATAAGTTTTCACCCATTCATTGTTGCAAAAATTTGAAACAATTTTATTGTTTTGGGTCTTGACTTATTGTTCTGACATATTAATGACATTAAATGTGCTTTACAGATGTGTAGTATTGAAAAACTTACACTTCATTAAAATGAAATGTGTACTGAGCAAGAAAAAACATTGTTTTGTTAATCACATGAATTCTGTATATTCAAAGTTGGTAAAAAAATAATTGAGCTTTTTTTAGATTGTTAATATTAATTGAATTATTTGAAGGCTGTATTGTACTGAAGTAAGTAGGTGACTAGTCTTGCTTGTCAAATGTACCCAAGGGGTTAAAAAAGAAATAATTTTTGTTATTGTCTAATAGTTGCATCATAAATCAAGTTTACATGAATGAGCAATGATAAATTTTGTCTTGTTTGTGGTGATGAGACTCAAAATTTTTTGAAATCATTTATGCATCATTTATTTTTTTATGTAAAGAAAAAATTTAATATCTCATAAATAAGGACCAGAGATTAAATTCAGTGCTATAGAAATAAAATTATCTAATTAGTCTTGCTACATGATGCATGTTATAAAGGAAATTATATATAAAGAATCAATGAAAAAGAGGAATCTTTATTTTTAATTTCAGCAAAGAAAGTGAAAAGTATGTCAAATAAGGGTGTGTAGCCAATATATTATTTTTTAAGCAATTTTCTCTTTTAAATTGTGTATATGGCCAATTAATAATAAAGCTGACATTTTGGTTTTAAAAAATATTAATGTGAATTTCTGCCTAGGTTACTAGAAAGGTTGCACTTAGTTTAGTTTTTGTGTCCTATGAATAGCATATTTATCGTCAATAAATGTGAAGAAAAGAAAAAAAAAAGCTGTTTTATTTTTTATTGACTTTTTTCTTCTCATTCATTACTGAGAAATACACTAAAAGTGTGATTAATGAAGTACCTCAAATTTAAATAAAATTTTCATAAAATGATTTGTGTAAAAATTGCATTAAGTCAGCTTTTTATTATTCTCTACTCTATATTAAGGAAAAAAATTGTGATAATTTTCAAAAATTGAGATAAACAGTATATTACTACTAATAGACTAGTACTTTTTGTTTGCTTGTAGTTTATGCTATGTTCCTTGCTATTTTACTTCCTCTGGCTTTAATATTGAGTGTATAAGAATATTTTAAATTTTCTTCATAAAAAGAATCAAAATAAATGCTAATAAACTTGGATTTTTTGAACAAAACTATATATATTTAATTTATTTTTGCTCCAATTTATATCTGTATTGAAATTAGTTATTTATTTGTTGACTATAATAGCATCTTTATCATTAGTCAACTGATTAATAACTATGTTTCCTATGAATTTTTGTGATGTGAAAAAGTATTGTACATTGTGACTAAAAATTTCATCAAATCCAACTAATTAAATTTATACTTTTTATCGAAAAAAATATTTTATAAAAATTTTTATATATAAAATTAACTTTGTATCCTTTTTAAAATTATTTTTTTATTGCAGGCAATAATACATATGAAGAGGCTGCAGCATATATTAAGATGAAGTTTGAAAGTCAGAATAAGAAAAAGGACATCAAAGAGATATATACACATTTTACTTGTGCAACGGACACAAATAACATACAGTTTGTCTTTGATGCTGTTACTGATGTCATCATTAAAAATAATTTGAAAGATTGTGGCTTGTTTTAGTTGTGATGTATATTGCTTTGTGAGTATGTTCTTCGTTTTTCTCATAACATTTTAAAACAATGATAAAATAAATTTACAATTTTGTAGATAATGGAAATTTGAAATATTCATATAAAACAAAATCACATTATATAATTATATATTGCAGATATATTTGGATATATTGTTAAGCTCAATTTATGAGAAGAGCACATACCGTGAAGTGTGCTATTGTACAGTTTGGACATTTTCTTATCTTTTTTCAACTCTATGATGACAGAAGAAATGGATTAAACTTTTCCACAGAGATTGTATGAAACAAAACACTATACATTCCCCTTTTCAATATTATTTCTGGATTCTAATAACTGTGCCAATAGTGTTATCTTTAGAATAGTAATGTATGTCTTCCCTTGAATTGTGCCTTTTAACTTGTTATTTCATGATTTTCATTAAAATAAAAAGCATGATTATAATTCTACATTACTCATGTCATTGCTAAATTACAATGAGATAATTAGTTGCTTGTTTTCTGTTCTAGTTTTGGAATTTTGCATGTATAAAGTAAAAAAAAATCCATCAATATGTTTTTATATGCTATTTTCTGTATAAGATAAAACAGCTTATATTTTTTTAAAACAATTTATTGAAAAGGTGGTGCTGCAAATGTGATGCCAATTTTAACTTTCCATCTTTGTTAATCTTAGACCAATTTAATATTTAATCATATGCCAAATATTATGTGGAAACTTATATTTTTATACATTTTTATTATAACATTGTATGTTAAAAAAATGTTAAATCACAGCCTATCATGTAATGTAATTAGTAAATATTTTATGAAAGAAAATTTCAAAGAATTTAAACTGTTTTTATTGATATTATAATTGGAAATTTATTGATATCATAATGTAGAAAAATCTACAAATAGAATATTTCTTGGATTGATTTTCTTGCAAAATAAAGTATAAACATTCATATTATTCCATGTGCTTTTTTCAAACATAAAAGTTGAATTATAATGTTACTACATAAGGTGAGTTTAGTTATATTCATATAAATCAGTATTATATATCATTTGTAGTAAATATTGGAAAAGCTTATTGGTAATTGTTGTGTACTATTTATATTCCGCATTTAGCAAATATTTTTGAGCAGACATTCTCTAAAATTCTCTTGTTTCACTTCACTTATCATTACTAGACTCTCAACATTTTCATTAAAAATTGCACAAATTTTCATTAAAAATTAACAATTTTTGTGATATTCAATGCAAATTTTTGAAATAAGTAAGAATTTTGTACACATTTGGTTTTGAATTATGAGATTGTTTTGTTTGTAAGTAGTTTTTTTTTTATATTCTTTTCATTTAATATTGGTGTGAAATATTTCATATGTCCGATGTAAAATTCAATTTTATATGAAAATAATTTCCTCCTCTTGTTTATTTTTTATCATTACATTTTGCTCATTCCAGACAATGAAGATGGCTGAGAAAAAATATTTAATAAATAAATTTACACATTTTCTTATAGAATTTATAAACTGGTTTCCCTTTTCCTATTTTGTGTTTGAAATTTGCATTTTTAAACTAAACATTATTTTTTTAATAAATGGCTTAAAATTATCTTGATAAAATTTTTATTATTCAGTTAAGCTAACAATTTTAATGTCCCTTTTCCAATTTTAATTTTGGGTTATTTAGTAAATGTTAAATATATTTACTGTATTACTCCAACAAATCTCAAAAATAATCAAAATCTTATAAAATATGACTTGAAAATTAGACTTTGGTATTAGCTGATTTTTAAAATGTGTTTAGTGATATTAAAAAGATCTGCTTTTTTGGGTTGGAGATACTGACCATGCTCTTTATTTGAAGTTAATAGCTGACTCTTTCATTTGTTTTTTTCAGCATGTTTTCTTTTATATAGAATTTGTATGTTTAATGGTATTAAAAATGTGTTCAGAAATTAATGCTATAATTGTTCAGTACTGATGTTTTGCTTTAACAGATTACAAATAATCCATATGCTATTAAAATTTATTAAGAAATATATGAACAAATTACTTTGTTAAAAATTAGTATTTATAATATTTCTAAAGACCAATTTTTTCAATCAATTTTACAACATATTAACCATGTTAATTAGATATTTCTAGCCATTATTCATGAATAATCTTATCTTGTAAAAGTTGAAAAAAGTTTTCTAAAGTATATATATATTTTCTTAATTTTTAAGAGAAAACCATTAAAACATTGTATATTTTATGAATATTATTATACAATACTGTTTCAAAGAATAAAATGTTAATATTTTCTATCATGTTGGAAACCAGTGATCGTTTTAAATTGTGAAATGTAAAATATGTTGGTAATTGTATTTTAACAAGCATTATTAAAAGAATATTACTAACTAAGAATATCACTAAAGTTTCATATTCTTCAGAATTATATTTTTTATAAATTTTTAAAATATAATAGCATTGTTAAAGATTTAAATATTTTGATGCATTTATCTATAATGACATTCCTACATTTATCATTCTGCAATTAAAATAAACATATTTGTAAGCTGTGTCTTTTGTTTCAAACACTTCACATATTTTATTATTCTGTCTACAGATGTTGTATTGTAAGTTGATAAAATTGAATAAATAATTTTATGGAAAATCTGAGTGTGTTGTTATTAGATGTTTTTAAAGTTCTCCATTTAGGGAGTGAATGTAGATTATGAAGATTATTCAGTCAAAGATGGATTAATCAGTCATTTTTTATTGGGAAGTGAAAATTTATTTTGGAAAGGTTGTTCAGCAACATATATTTTGAAAATCTTTTTTAAAATCATTATGAAAAAATGATTAATTTGAAATTTAGCCAAGTTGTACAATTAAAATAAGCTAGGATTTCAATAATGTTTAAAATTGTTGTGCTTAATTTAAATTGATCTCTATAAAATTTTAAATAATATGGTTGCCAATGCATTTATTAAATTAAAGAGTTTATATATATATATATATATATATATATATATATATATATATATATATATATATATATATGGAAAAAATTTAATTATAAATTGTAACCTTTTCACTGGCTCTTATGACAACAAAAGAATATCCTGCTTTTTAAGTCTCATTTTGGAATAAATATTTTCCAAAGAATAATCCTGTGTATGAAAATGAAAGTTAAGACAACATATATTGTCTTGAAAGATAAATTTTAAAACTAGATTATTTTTCTCTAAAATCAATCATTTAAATCTCAAATAATTAAAACTCCAAAACTGTATTAATGAAGAATGCTTTTGTGTATATATATAATTACATTTATGTTTATTAATACAGTTTGTATATAATATTGAAAGCTCAATATTGATCAGTTATTATGAGTAAAATAATTTTAATAGAAAAATATTAAGCTTTTTATATAAACTCAGATTAATCTTTTTTTTTTTTCTTTTCTTTTTTTTTTAAAAAAAGAAAAAAAATTTTTTAATAGTTTAAAATGCAAACAAAAGCCTAATTTTTTTGATGACATTTTTTTTATTATAAAAAAGAAATTCTTTTATAGATCTACTTTTAGCATTACATGAAAAAATTGAGTCAATTTAGAATTAATCTTTTTATTTAAATTCGTTATTTGAACATTAATATTATATATCATACAATAGCACAATTGGAACAAGTAATATTTTATTTTTGCCTAAAATAGTGTTAAAAAAATCTGAAATATAATGTATAAATAGTTTAATGTACCTTTACAAAAAAAATAGAAATATATTTTTAATTTGGAAAAAAATTGAAATTGAAAATTTGAAATTACTAGTAGCCCTACATTATTTCATTTAAATTTATTTTGCTCTCTTGTATAATAAGTACATTAAATTTTTTTATTAGAAAAATAAGAGAGCTAATAGATTTTTAATCATGTTTTATGTTGTATAAAATGATTTATTAAATATTTTGTTAAATATATTCTATTTTAAATAATGGTAAGATGGAATATATAGTTTTATTTTTGAATTATTTTGAAAAATAACTATTGAAAGTAACTAGTAAAAAAATGAAATTTTATATTCGGCAAAATACTTTATAACAAATAAAGTATCTTACTTTAAAGTTAGTTTAAGATGAATTAAAAATAGTAGTCTTTTTCATGGCATTAAGTCATACGTTTAACAAAGTGAAATTTATATTGTGTAGTTAACGTAAATAACTGACGTTTTTCAAAAATTGGGTTTTCTTTCAATTGGGGAGTTTTTACATAAAAGTAATCAGTAGACAAAATCATTCTCTTGCAGTTTTATCAAAGCATGCTTTTTAGATGAATTTATTCCAAGAATTTTTTTTTTTTTATTTTATTTATATAAACTGCTTGATTATAAACATTGCTTTTATGGTGTAAATGTTTTTTGTTTACTGCTGGCATTTCACTAACTTTCTACTTTAAAGAATTGTGTGGAAAGCAAAATAAATTATACTATCGATTTAAATTATAAAATATGCATATGCCAATAAAATTTTGGTTTTGGTAACAAATTTTTTAAATTTGAAGCCTCCTAAGCTAATTTTTCAAAGCATTCAAAACAAAATATACCTCATATTATGGTTCTTAAATATTATAAAATAATCACCTTTAGTAAAACTGTTTTTTTCTTGATTCAGGCAATGCATACACCTGCATTCAAAACCATGAACAGTTGTATGTTAATTTCCCTTCTGATCAGTTATTGGACGAACATTTTCTTCATATTTCTTTGCTAATGAAAAAAGTCATATTAATCATAATTAATTTTGATACAAAACTTTAAATAGACACATGTATATTTTAATTACTTCATTTTCTAATTTTACTAAATTGTAATTAAAACTCTTAAAGCATTTAACTTAAATAAATCGAAAGTTTTTTAAATGTAAGAGTGTTGAGTAATTTCTGTGATATTACTGACCTGTCAGCAACTATTTCTTGAGGGTGAAAATGCAAGAAACTTATTACTAGCTTCATGATACCAGTAAAGCCTTTTATTTTAAGTAGTTTAAATAGTATTTTCCCATATCACCCATTCATAAGATTGGTTATGATGAATAATATTGGAAGGATCTGCTCATTTAGGATCTAAGTTGCCTGTTTCCTTTGTATAATTCTTAATGGAAAATTCATTAGTTCATAATATATTATGTTCAAATCAAAAATATAATAATTTAAAGAAGAAAATCATGGAAGATATTACACTTAAAATAATTTATTAAAAAATTTTCTGTGCTATATATTTTAAAATGATTCTATTTTTTAATATTGATTTTAAAATGTTTTGTTTTTTAGTTTCTAGTTTTTAATGCTTTGAAACAAACATAAAATA